>JAQFZL010001469.1:0-10330 GCA_034695685.1 Galumna lanceata | reverse complement strand
GTGTGTGTGTGAGAGAGTGAGAGAGAGAGAGAGAGAGAGAGAGAGAGAGAGAGAGAGAGAATCTTTTTTCCTCGGATACGCCCCACAAACATTAGCATCACTTGAATGCAATGTCTGTTACTTATGATTATCTCTTTTTCAATATTCAGTTTCCCATTTAATTCTCTTCACTCATATTTTTACTCTCGAAACACATCTTTTTATATTTGCATTAAACCGAATAACAGTGGAGTCTCTCCTTTTACACAACTCAACTGCCAAACCCTACAACTGGGGTTAAAGGACCTTGGCCTTACTCAGGCTTGGCTAATGCCTAAAATAAGTAAATATTTAATTTTAAATTATACTAGCTTATAAAACCGTTTAATTTCTAACATTTTAATTAAAAATTTGATAAAAATAAGTAATTCAAAAGATGATAGTGTAAACACCCTTGGTCATCCCTTTCACTAATCCTAAGAGTCCAGAATTTATTTATCATTCATTGATAGAGCAGTGCATCAGTTTTGATGTCTGTGTCTGATGTCAGCCCTACAGCTGAACACTTTTGGTGTTATTATTAGAGGAATATCTCAGAGTATTTATTTGATCCGTCTCTTTGTTGTCGGGTAAGGCATACACTATTCTGTGCACTTTTTTTTCGGCACAACTTCTCAAAAAAGATATATCACTCAAAGAATAACTCTAAGAACAAGAGGTCTCTGGAGAAATGAAAAATATGCTTGCTAACAAATGAAGGCACAGCACAAATCCTACGGTGCCATACATTCAACACGTTTTTACAGTTTGTTCTGTCATTTGGCTCAAAGTGTGACAAATAATTTGTTTATTTTTAGTATTTGTCTTATTCTTCACCCAAATCTATTATTCTTAAATTTTAGGAGTAGCCAAGTGTTTCAAAGTCACCATGGCTTAATTATAAACTAGGACACAAATAAAAAGAGTTAAGCTTTAAAACTCATTCCATAACAGACACTACAAATAAATAATGAATTATTTAATTTGCAAATGTTTTTGCATACATTAAAGCCAACATAGAGCACACCCCCACTATGGCTATTCCCCCACTTTATAATCCATTGTTGAAGAAATGATTTTTTTCTGTTTATTCTATTTCTTTGAAAAATGAATTATAACTTTATTTTTCTCCTCTTCTTATTATTCTCTTTTTTTATTGAAGATCTTCTCTATTCATGTGATTATTATTTATGTGGGAATTGATTAGAGTATTGCATGAGTTACAGGGATGGGCACAGTCTCTGTGCATCTGCCGCACTCAATACAATGAATTACCAAGTTGAATTATTAATTAGAACACACAAAACGCTGAGAATCCTATTCTGCTTTTTTTTTTCTTAATTAAAATATGGTTTTTCAACTCAACAGCAATGAATTTCACATCAATCTTGGTCAAACAAAAAGATTTAACATAAATATTTTAATAGTCACGAAAAGTAGCATTATAAATCACTGATTAATTCGTTAAATCGATAACTTTTAAATGGGATTTAATTTAAAAATTAATTTAAAGTTTTTTTTTTCTTTTGAATAATAGGTTTGAAAAACTCATAAACCAAAACATGATTTATGGCGATAATATTATAATCTTGCACATCTCTTGAATGCACATCACAGATGTTTGCCTATTCTAGACTACTAATAACTATGGCCATGCTAAATTTTACTCTCCAAACAAGTTCTCAGACATATTTATCGATAAATTTAACTCTAAATTTAAACTACAAATAAACGCATAATAATTGATAAAACGCGCAAATAAAGGAACGGTAGGGCACAGAGTGAACAACACTTACAAATTTGTCAGGTTTTTCAGTCCGGAGAACATTTCGGGTCGGATTTGTTTGAGTTTATTCTCAGTCAGTAACAGATCGTTGAGAGAATGGGCGCCAAACAGTGCCTCGTCTTCGATGTCCGTTATCTCATTGTTTCGAAGGTCCCTAATGTTTATAAAGTGATCTTGGTTATTTCACTAATCTCCCAGATAATAAATCATAATATATTGATCTAAAAAGTGGCAAGCTAAATTGTTTTCGGTGTTTGAAAGGAAAGGTGAAAGTTATTAACATTAAAAACAGGAAAAAAACTCAAAACTAATTAATTAAACAAAATTCAGTTCAAAAAACTCATCCATTAAATGATTAAATGATTTTTAATGCGATTCCTTTAAATACTATACATTTTATGCGAATAACTATTAATTTTTAAATTCAAAATAAACTTTTAAAGTATGGTTACAATTAGTATTTTATGACTTACTATAATAAAAACCAAGAATAAACTGAAAGCAAAATTATATTTGAGCCAAAAAAAGTACCAAGATAAAAATAGCTCAAGATAATTCTAAGTATTACAAAAATGTGCATGATAAAAGAGCAATTAAAAAATTAATTTTAAACCACTTAATAATTCAGTAATTAACTCTCTAATTAAAAATGTAATAGATACAATCTATAAAGAGAAAGCAAAACTTACAGTTTGATTAAGTTTGGTAACTTTTTAAAGAGTCCAATGTTGCGAACTTTGCTGATATGGTTATCATTCAATCGCCTGAAAAAAATGGTTAGAATTAGTAATAATTGAGAAAAGTTTTGATAAAAATATGATTTTTAAATCTTTTTAATAAACTCTCATTTTTTTGCTTCAATTTTAATATCTTTTAAAAATCAATGAAAATGTCTTTAAGTAAAGAATAAAGTGCTTACACTTCAATTGCGAAAATAGGCAGATCTGTGGGCACATCCCTGAGCTGTCTGTTGGCACAGTCGACAACCGTGCCGTCACAGCTACACTGTTTCGGGCATTTGGTTCGGTGCTGTTCTTCATCATTACATTCTGCAACCAATTGGTTACCACTTTGTGATCGCTTTCCTTCAAGACATTCACTATCGTGTAGGCCAGTGGTCAGCACAGACCTACCAGTCCTCGAGCCGAACAGCAACAGACAGAACGCTAAAAGAGCGCACAAATGCATTAACTTCACTGAATAGGAGTGCTTTAAATCGAAGTAAAAAACTGAAATCAGTTGTCGGAACAGATGAGTCCACAAATATTTATAATCAAGGTTAATATTCTGTAGAACCATAGCTCCTTGCTACTTTCTTAGTAAAGCCCATCATTGCTAGAGTCTCGACCAAAGAAATAAAAAACTGAAACCTCACATAACTGGCAACAAATACTCGCGTTTTGATAAAACGTAACACTTTTTAGTCGTAGTCTTCACTTCTAAAGGAGAAAATGTTTGTTGAGTTGAGTCGAGTTCTAACTTCACTGCTTTCAGAGCCAAAACTTGAATGAACTCAAACAGGGCGTCGACAGACTGTTCGCTGCGTTCGAAGATATAATCGCAACACAAGTTCTATGCTGTGCGCCAACGGAGAGCCCTCTTTAAGTCTGCGCTCTTCTTTATCACCAAGGCAATGAATTTTTACAGAGATGACCAAGTACATTTACTTCAAAGGATTTCTGTCTAATTTGTCTACAATATAGCATTAAGGTCTTTTTATTACCTTTGTTAATCCAAACATAGCACGCAATACCTGTTTTCAATTTACCATTTTTTTAAATTTAAAAATATACTAAACTTTTCGATCATAACTGAACTCCAGATTAAACTAAAAATATTGGTTTAAACCCATTAGAAATAGAATTTAAAATTCACCTAGATCTTTCAAAATGTATTTGCAAGATTATATTTTGTTTTAACTAAAATGAATCTTTATGAATTAAGTTTCAAGCTACTTTAATAACTTAATACATTGTATTATCATGTTAAAAACTGTTAAAGTTGTAGCAAGGATAAACTTGGTGAAATCTTAACGAGGTGTAAAAATTTCTTTTACTAACAACGAGAGAACCAAAAAGTATAGAGTCTAGACTTTTAGTTACCTTTGCTTTTGGAAGAAAAAGTCAGTTCTTGATGTGAGACCAGTTCTGTAGTTCTCTTTACAATATTAAGCGCATGTCTTCCAGTTTGAGATGTGCTGAGTATTGACTCTGAAAAGGAATAAACAATAATTTTTTTTCTTACAGATAATAATAATATTTTTCCTTAAGAAAAGTACAAAAATTAATGTAAATGAATTCTTTTTAACATAAATTATCTAGCTCACAACATTCATGCTAATTTATTTGTGACAAATAAATGGTACTTATTAAAAAAAGATAATAAGCATGCTGATTTAATGCTTACCAATAAAGAAACTTTCAATTTGTTTGTTAATTACAAATTTCCTTAAAAACCACATTTAAAATAAACAAGTAAAATAGAATGACCAAGGTTAGAGAATAAAACAATTGCCGATTGTAAATTAAACTTGCAAAGTTTTTTAAAGCAATAAAACATTATCTTTTTATTTTTTTACCATGGTTAATTCTTAAGTGTTTTGACTAAAAAAACATAACTTTTTGGTCAAGTCTTGCACATCTCTGGTGGTCTATTGATAACTATCCTATACCTCGAGGCCTACAGCCTCACAGCCTCTCTTTCTCTATGGTCTTCCCATCACTGGACAGAATAAATTGCTTTCATTTATAGGGGAAAAGTGAGGAAACAATTCTTTCAAAAGACTATGTGTGTGGTCTTATCTTAATAATTAAAAACAGGATAAGTAATTGATTATAAATAGTCTGGCCTACAATAGATCAATAAGTGAGCTAGGACACTTCAATTGGCCAATCAATTGATTAGCAAACTATTCAGTCAGAGTGTCTCCGATCAGTTTTAGTGGGAAATTAACTTAAAATGTTTTCATTCAATGATTTTTCTTTAAACAAATGATTGATTCAACAGTTGTTTGATTAAACTTCACTTAAGTTAACAAGGGCAAATTATATTTGATGCTTTTAATTAAGCATGTCAAATTAGCCATAACATCGAATGATTTATTATATAATAAAAAGAGTCCAAGGTTATTTAAATAAAAGTAAACTTTTAATGTGGGCACAATATCTAAGATATTTGCATTGCTCGGTACTCGAATTATCTTGTTCATTCTGAAAATTATGCTTTGAATATATAATCTAAACTCTGAACAGAATAAATAGAAAATCCTTTAATCCATTAATGGTCGCACAGAATAATAACTAGAATTTGAATGAGTATTCATTAGTTAAATTTTCTTAGTTTTGTGTTGTAGTGTCTCATTTTGTATCTAGCTCATACACATAAAGAGTTATTATTACTGAAAGGGCTTTCATGTCAATCCAGGACAGGTTACTCGAAATTTTCCTCATTGAAAATCAATAGCCGTCTCAACACATAATTTGAAATAAATTTCATTTTTTGGAAAATATAATAATATAGTATTAAGTAATTAAAAAAAAATTACAATTTTTACAAAAGATTTCTCTCTCCCTCTCTTTCCCTCTCCCTCTCTCTCTCTCTCTCTCTCACTCGCTCTTTGCGTGAGTGTCACACTCACACACTCTGTCAATGAAAGCATTGAAACAGTTATAAGTTTGAAGTTTTATTTCAATTTGGATTCTATTATGCAGTGTTGAATTGATCCGGATAAGTTTGACAATAAAAAATTGAATTGTTTATAAAGGAGTGCAATATAACGATATTTCCGGCTCTGCAAACCTCAATAGACTAATCAAAAGTGGAAATCTATAGCTGGCTATCCCTGTGAAAAGTCGGAGTGGTTCGGGTGGAGGGGAATGGCATCAAATACTATTAGACAATCAATAGTGTTATTCGGCTTTTCATGATATCAATAATACAGTAGTGAATATTATAACTGAAATGTATGCTCTGCCTATGCCTCAGCTCTATCTCAGTATTGGAACACCACTTGTAAGCATCTGTTTCACCGAAACAATAATACAGTGCAAACGCCTTTTAATCGAACTGTTAGCTAATCCACCATGATACTTCTATAGAGGGAATTATCATGTAATTGCAACCAGATATTGCTCGAGGCAATAGTTCACACTGCTCATTTGAATGACAATTGCCTAGATTATTGCTGACAGAACAGCTCAATTATAAATGGAAAGTATATACATATGGGAAGTATTTTTAATTTAGCCTTTTGTTGAACTGCACAGCAAAGTGGGCTCAGACTGTGTGCTGTTGTATGCGTTCAGGGGTTATACCATCAGTTAAGGAATAGTGTTTTGTGGGTTACGTCATAGTCATTGAGTGAACACCAAAATTGATAAATGATTATGGCTTTGAGGCAAAACTTAGCACGTTCCTTCACAATTACATTAGACCACCTTTCTATTTCATCACGTAAATATAAATCACTACTACACATATATAAAATATATAAATGACACTGGTGCAACACTGGCGATACACTGGATCAATCCCGGCTCAATTCAATTATATTCCGATACAATTTTATGAATATTTCATGAAATTTGAGCACTGATTCAAAAAGTTATACTTAAATCGGGACTAAAATTTATGCTAAAAATATCTATTTTTATGACTCAAAACCAATGAATTTAAGGTCAGAATATTTGAAAATTTCCTCTACTTTTGTCTAATAATAAAACCCTAATTAAAAGCACCTGGATACAATTTATTTTATATAGAATTTCATAATTAAATAGAACAATAACTGTTTAGCAAGGCAAGCCTATTATTATAAACAATAAAATTATGCTAAATATAGAGTTCTAACTAATTGCTGACCAAGTTTTATTATGTTACCAAGATACTAATACCCAACTCTTTTATGTTTAAAAACAGATTTAATTTCTTTTCTAATGAGAATATCGACAAATAAAGTCATTTTAAATGACTAATAAATATTAAGCAACAGTTATACATTGGGTTCTGATTAATAGCAACAGAAGGATAGGCTTGATATTGCCAAGGTGGCTTAAAGTAAATATGCAAATTAGCTTGATTAAAATTAATTTTCGTATTACAAATATTTTTTTTATTAAACTCAAGCTAAACTTATTCTACTCTTAGGAGATGTTGGTTTTGATATAAGCAAAGGAGGATTGTGTGACCACTCCTGACCACTATATGACTGGAAAAGTAATTCACAGCTTAAATGAGATTCAATTTAATGAGTTTTGGAGTCAACACAGAGTTATGTATTGATCGGAAACACACATTCGGGTATTACTCTTGAATTGCATGAATAAGAGAGCAGTGAAAATAATATATAATCAAACGGTTGGACAAAACCTATTTCTGATGGAAAAAAACTGTATCTGAAGTGACTTTCGGTGAGTTTGAGTCATAGCCCAGTCGTTAAGCGTTACTCCGCCGCGCGATTCATTGCATAGTCATACGAACCGCACAGACCTATGCTTTAGACATGGATTAGATGAAGTGTTAGTGCGTTCCTATCCATGAGAATGCCTGTGCAACAACGATGACTAACTTAGTTACCAAGGGAGAGATTAGAGAGTCTAGATGATTCATCGGAATTTTTTTAAACAAATTTGTGTATAAATATGACTATTTGCATAGCAAGCACATTTTTATACAATCATGATAGCAAAGAGCTGACATTCTTGGTCTGCAATATTTTTGTGTATTTAGGTAATACCTTGGTCACTATCAAAACTTTTTGAGCCATACATACGGTTTTCAGATTATTATTATGATTACAATAATAAGGGTTGGGGGCCAACAGCCAACAGCCAACAACGCTCTCATTCTTTCACAGTCATAGCTCTGACTCATTCTTGACTGTCGAACAATTTTAAATCATCGAAACCTTTTCTGGTGCTATAAGTGCCAGAAGTGGCCCTCCATTCAGATTAGAGCCAATATGTGTTGGAATGAGAGCCAATCCAACGGAAAAATCAGATTTTGATTGAGTGAGTCTTCAATGCATTTCTCGATGAGAGTGAGTGAATGAGGAGAGAGAGGGAGAAAGAGATGAGGGAAAGGGAGAGATCTTTTGAGTGTCTGTTCTTTTGATTATTTAACAATTCTTTGAAATTTTTTATTATAAAAAGAGAAATAGAAGACTACAAAGAATGCCATCCCTTTCAAAACAGAAAAAAAAAACCATTTTTTTATTCATATAAAATGCCATTCACTGTAAGGGATGACATATTTGACACATAACCCAATTTTATTAGAGACTTCATCAGAATTATCTAGGTAAACAATCAGTACAATTGAATGCATCCCTAATTGTCATATCCTTTGGAATTATAGTTTTCATTCATAAAAATGAATAACTATTGAAATAAATAGTATTTTTTGTTTGCTTATGGAATATTTAATTAATCTTGATACATTTACCAATTAATTATCAATTTAATCAAGGATATATAAAAAAATTCAAGTTCAAAAAGCATAAAACATAATTATCAAGGAAATAAATCAAGCCTAGCTAGTTTTAAAGTAAATCAAACTTGAGATGAGTTGTGGCAAATATTTTCATTTTTTATCTTGATCATAAATTTCACCATCTAAACACAAATAAGAGAACAAGTGCCATGCTTATATTTCATAGTCAGATTAGTGACAAGTTAAAAATTAACTGAAATAGGATATAATTTTATCTTGTTTATGTAAACTACTGACTAATTTTAATCGTGTGTTTAATTTACTTGTCTCTTCACTGAATTTAAAAAGAATATTATATTTCATAAAATTATTGCCAAATAAATACCATTCAAATGATAAAAGTGTTGAATTTATTTCAAGAGATAACCAAGGAGGTATAATTTAAATTATAAGTTAGATTCATTCAGAAAAAGTACCTAGTAAATAAAAGTATGAAATTAGTACAGGTTTTTAACTTAAAACTATGCATTTTAATAGTGCATCGCAAGATTGTTATGAGTTTTACCCCCTTGACTATACAACCTTCAAATAAATAAGAATTAAAATCTCAAGTTTCAGTCATAATTATTTGAGCAAGTTTATTAAAATTTTATTAAATATCTCATATTAATAGAGATTATTAAGCGATAAATTAGGCATAATTGCAATGAATTAAAGACATGTCCAGAAGACTAACATTTTTTTATATACTTATGAATAATTCATTAATTCGTTGGCACAGAATATCTTTGGGCACAAAAAAAATATCATTTGAATTATATGTCAAAATATAGTTAAGATTTAGTTATTAATTTAACGATAAAAATATTAACTAAAAAATCATTAGAGAGAGAGAAAGAGAGAGACTACTAATGAATCTAAAATTATTTCCATAATTTAATGACTTTTTTTGGCTGAAAATTAATTAATTGATTGAAATATTTAACGATTAATAAAATATTTTATGAAAATTTTAATTATATTTTCTCATAATTTGAATGTTTTCCAGTATTTTCAGCAATAAAACAAATATTTAATCGAATTTGATCTAGATCCGCTTAAACAGAGAAAAAAGAGCTTACAGGGTAATTGCAACTTGCAAGATAAGTTCTAATTAAATTTGCGTCACAACTAATTCAAAAGACAATTACAAAGTGGATGAGAGAGAGGTCTGTCACCGACAGAGTAAGTATACATCAAATTTAATTTCAGACAATTTTTGACATACAATTTATAGTTAAGTTTACGAATAACTTAATTAAAGTGACATAACAATGAAATTTTTGACTAGATCAAAGTCAAGCACATATTATAATTGATGGAAATGATTAAATTACTAAATAACTCTTCATTAAAATATTTGTTTCGTTTAAATTTAAAACGAAAATATTATATAATTTGTTTAAAATTAGCTTTTTTTAAACATTCAGAATTTGATGAGTAAATGTCAAAGGAATAAAACTTGACCTAGATCAATATGCTATCATATAGAAAGACGATTAGCAGAGAAAAATTACCTTTCATTAAATGATAAGTAAATATCATTCGATAGTTTTATTATATTGAAGCGTTTCTTCTTTAATTTATTCTAGATAAAATAGTGAATTAATTGTGATAGATAACATTTTGATAGTTAATTAAGTTAGAACTTTGTTAGCAGTGAATGGAAACAAGAAAAAGCATAAGAAACACAACTCTTTTGAAATCACTAAATGTGTTGAACACATTCCTCGACAAATGATTGAAATGTTTTAACTGAAGAACTAATCATTTATTTAGTTATTATTAATGACTGAACAGAATATTCTCATCGAATAAGAAGAGGAACTCTTTTTTCTCGTGAATTATTGCAAGAAAAATGTGATCCCAAAACAATAAATATCGATCACAACACAGAACAACCAGAGATCCAATAGTCCATACACTGATAGCCATGTCCTTTATTCTATCCCATAGGACTATCAGAAAATGTTATTTTCTTTTATGATTCATACTATAAATCCTTTTCTCTCTCTCTCTCTCTCTCTCTCACACACACACACACACACACACACACAA
>JAQFZL010001468.1:0-10335 GCA_034695685.1 Galumna lanceata | reverse complement strand
TTATAACAAAGTCGCCAAAAGGCGGAATAAAGTTTGCAATGAATTTGAAATCCAATAGTTTAATACAAATAAATATAAACCTAAGCGCCTAGGTTTTTAGTTTAAATTAACAGTTTTTATAAATATATTCATTCATCAAAAATTTAATATAAGAAAAAGGTATATGGGAAGAGGGTCCTTCTACACCTGTTTTGCACGGTTGGGCTAAACCACTGGTGGCCACAATTGCAAATTTCTTGCATTATTTTAGCCAAAGTCGACCTCAAGGCTGATATTAATGAAGAAAATGATGAACAAAATGACGACAAAATCGTTGAAAAAGATATTGAAAGTCAATCTTCAAATAGTGGACAAAAAGCAGACATAAGGAAAGAGCTCTACAAGAGAGATGTTAAACAACATCTGCTGAAAAAGCGCTTACGAATAGATTCTTTGAAGGCCTCCGATTACAACATCAATGATTTGGTTTCCAATTTTACCACTAATTGCAGTTATATTGTAATTGAATTCAAAAAACACGAAAAATGATGAGATATATCTACCGGAAGATAACAGATGAATTATTGGGTTGTTGTTCGCTGTGTCGACAAATTATATCACACTATGAGTTGGACACAATCGATTGAAAAGACCGACAATACAAACATCTTTGTTTTTGTCGTAATAATAATGACAGTAACAATATGGCTCAAATCGCGTGTATTTGATGTCAACACATGTTTCATTATGAATGAAAATATAGCACTGATTTCTAAAAGAAGGGATCAAAAAGTGATAAAACAACACATGTTAATATTGAAAGAATATTTCAATTTTTTTGGTTAATAATATGAAATTATTTTTTTTTATATGTCAAACTGATTGAAAATATATATTTTCTATTTTATATTGACCCGTTGAAGTTGTGGTAACAGGTTTTGCTATCAAATTCTGTTAATATAAATCCCAGCATTGAGTTTATTAGCAAACATTCTATTTTTATCGTTGATACTGAAACTTGATACATCAGATATATCAAACTGAAAAATGATACATTAGAAAATTACATCAGTATTTGATGTCGATAATTATTAAATATTTAAGTTGGAAACTATTTCATTTATTCAAGAGAATTGCATCTAATAACAAGTGTAATAACTTTCTAGTATCTGATAGCTTGAACCTAAAATTTTTTTCACATTTCTTGCCAAATACAAGATTGTTGGTTGCCATGATGTCGAAGTTTTGTAAAGGAGTGAATTTTTTAATAATTCATACGATTTTTTGAATGATATTGATGAATATCTCAATATTTTATGATATCGTAAATATAAATGATAATTGATACCAGGGATGGCCAAAGGTCGAGTTCTCAGGGGGGTATATTTCCGGATTTTGGCGAAAATTTCCAGGGGGGGTATTAGGGAGAAGGGGAGGGTATTTTGAAAAAAATCTTAAAATGTTTGAAAATGACTTTTTTCGTTGTTTTTAGTTGAAATAATGATTCATAGGCTATATCTGATGCAAATAAACTCAAATTAATGAATTATAAGCAATATTTTCAAATTTTTAGTAAAATTTTGTTCTTATTTTGCTTTAAATAGTTGAAAAAAAACCTCAAAAGTGAGCCTATTTAGCCATTATTTCACTGAATATATCAAAAATAAGACTTTATACTATGCTTCCCAAAAATATTTTAGTAAAAATTTTTAGGATTAATTTCAATAAAAGTGGTTTCTCTAAAAATCACTTTTAGGCTTATTTCGAACGCCATCTATCATAACATTTGTATAAATAAATTGTAAACAAATATGGAGGATATGTTAAATTTGATTCAAATTCATTTATTTCATTTAAATTTAATAATAGAATTACAAAAATTAAAGTTTGAACAATTTAAAGTTTTGGTGAATAATTTTAGAATTTTATTGAAATTAAATGAAAGATAACAAAATATTAATGAAGTTTCGGAAATAAATAAAAGACCGTAAGTTTGAAAAAATTGATTTTATTTTTAAAATTTTTATTAATTTACAGAAAAAAAATTAGATTATTTAAAAAAATTTGTTTTCAAAACAATGGATTTTGGGAAAATTGTGTGGAACGAATGACCGACGGAGAATTCAAATAAAAATTTCCGGGTAAATCGTTCCACTTTTGAAAATCTGGTGAAAGAACTTAGAGTTGAGTTGAGCTCTAAATCTAATTATACCAGATTTCCTATACCTGTCGAAAAGAAAATAGCAAATGGATTAAAGGTAATTAATTTAATTATATAATATATTAAAATACTTACAATTTACTTACTTTTAGGTTTTGGGGACTAATTGTGAATATCAAGAAATTAGAATTATGTTTGGTGTAGGTAAGGCGACAGTAGGCAAAACTTTTAAAAGTTTTATTAAAGCTGTTGAAAAGAAGTTCTCGTCAGCCATAAAATTTCCAGAAGAAGAGGAATTTAGAAGATTGGCTGATGAGTTTGAAGAGTTATGGCAATACCCAATGGCAGTCGGGGCGATTGATGGCTGCCATTTCAGCGTTAAAGTACCGCTAAGACAGGCAACAGATTATCACAATTTTAAATCGTTTGAATCTGTTGTTGCGTTAGCCATATGTGACGCTAAATATAAAGTGAGTATTTATTAAATATTTAATTTAATTAATGAAACTTATTTTTAATTTTTTTAGGTTTATTACCTCAAAACAAGAATTCCGGGACGAACCAACGATGCGGGAGCCTTCAAGCAGACATCTCTCTTCAAAAAACTTGAAAAAGGACTACTTCCCAAAGAAGAGAGAGAAATTGAGGGAACCATGATTCCCTATCACCTGCTTGGCGACGGCGCGTTTGCACTGAAGAAATGGCTATTAAAGCCTTAAATGTTCAGTGAAATCCTTCCCGAAGACCAAATTGTTTTCAATCGCCGTCACAGTAGGGCTCGACGGGTGATTGAAAATGTCTTTGGAAGGGTCAAAGGGAGGTGACGTCGCTTAGGAAAGAAACTGGAAATAAAACTTACCGATGCAGGTAGGTTTTTTATATTTTTTTTAAATCTCTAATTTTTATTTTTCTATTTTTAGGACGAGTAATACACGTCGCTTTCATTCTTCACATTATATGTGAAGAACAAAGGGACGGCGTGACCAACAATTGGTTAGATGGGAATCCTCGAGAAATTCATCGAACATCGTCTGCAAGTCAGACACAAGAAGCGTCTGAAATTCGAAACGCATTGAAAAAATGTTTTGTATCTCAGCCACAAATATGGAATAAAAAATAATTTTTAATTTTGTAAATTTCTTTATTTATTTCAATAAAATTTTCAAAAAATATTTGTCTTAATATTTACAAATTATAATAATTAGGGAAATAGTGTTGAGTTGTTGGCGGTGTCTGTTGTTTGGGTTGTGTTCTGGTTGCCATCATTTTCATGAGCCGTTCCAACGAATTGCCAACTCTTTGAACCTGTTCTTCAATTCTCTTTTGGCTGTCTTCAAAGGTGTTCATTGCCTTTTCGGTAAGTTCTTTAATTTCTTTAATTTCTTTTTTGATTTCATCTCTTTCTTCCTTCAGTTCTTCTTCTATTTTTCTTTTCTTTCCTCTTATAGGTGTCCTATTCATATTCGTATTAGGGGATGACTGGTACTCTTCATCGATTTCGATTCCATCCTATTTGTAAGTATTTCAATAAATGTAAGTAATTTGATTATGAATTTAATTTTTTATTACTCACATAGGAATCAATAGTATGGGCCAACTCTGGATTCCAATAATGGCTGGTTTCAAGGATCTCAGCCATTAACTCCATATATGGCCAACCAGAAGGAGAACTACCAGTCGATCCTTTATTTTTTTTATAAGCTAAAAATATGTAAAAATCAATTGAATTCAATAAAATATTTTTTTAAAACTTACTTGTCTTCAAATTATTAAATTTACTTTCAATTTGATCAATTGATCTAATAAAACTATTGTTTTTCAATTCTTTTTGCAGGTCCTTTAAAATCATTTTTTTGTCACTTGGATTTCTCAATAATGGATTTTGGAAATCCCTCCACACATTGAGAAACTTAACCGTTTCTTCATGACTCCATGGAGTTTTTGCTTTAAAACCTGTAATTAAAATTTATTAATAAAAATTTTTCAATTTAAATAATTGTTTTTCTTTATTTATACCTTTTTGTGAATCCATTATTGTACTCAACGTGTCTGACACATGTCACAGTAGGGCCGACACATGTGTTGACAAAACTTTGATACAAATGAAAACAGAATGCGCGGTGCGCTGCGCTGTGCTTCACTTTTTCTAAAAGTGGTTTTTCTTAAAAATTTGATCCGTTTTTATTTAGTAAAAGTCATGAATTTTTACTTTTTCTAAAATAACCCAAAATGTGGTTTACCTAAAAATTTTTATTAAAAATTTAAAAATTTTTCTTTTAGGAGACTGGGTATTAGTTTGAATTTTTTTTGAGAAATCAAATTTTTATCAAAATTTGTTAAATCGGTGGGGGTTAAATCAGGGGGTAAAGGTAATACTTATCTTATTTATTCAGATAAATGTATTATTTTGATATTTGTATTTTTTGTTTGGTTTTAAATTAAAACTTTTAATTGTGTTTTTTTCTTAATTTTTTTGTATTTATTCTAGCGATTAGATTCTAGTCACTAGACTCTAGTCCATCGTTAGCCGGAGAGTGGAATTATATTAAAAACCCCAGTGTTTATGTTAAATAAGCATGTTATTTTACTACCTTGGTCTCTTTCTGTGGGAATTGGTAAAAATATAAGCATGGTATCATTTTGAAGATATAATTAAATTAGTTTTAATTATAAAATTTTTAGTTGCCGATGACCATGAACATTTTAATTATTATAAATTAAATTGTTTAGATTTTGATATGTTTGTATGAGTGAATCATTAGTGAACTGATAATTATCTAATACTAAGACTTTATTTGCATCAGATATAGTCTATAAATAATTATTTTAACTAAAAACAACGAAAAGACTTATAAAACTTAACTTAAATAACTGAATTTAAATATTTTAGTTAATTTTTCAACAAATATTCATTAAAGTTTTGCAGTTCAAAAATAGAAGAAAATCGAGCCGGCGCTTCGCGCCGGCTCGAGGTAGGGGGTCCATTTCAGCGCAATAGGCCAGGGGGGGTATTTTGACGATTTTTGAGTCTCAGGGGGGTATTCCGGAATACCCCCCCCTATTGGCCATCCCTGATATTAAGTCATATTAGTTATTTTTGTTTAAATACAAACTTGGATAAATTAAAATTTCACCTCTTTTAATATATAATTATATATGTTGAAATATTTCATAATAATATTTAATACCATGATGAACATATTTTTTCTATTAATAATTCTATAGTTTAACATGCAAATTTAAAATTCAATTTCTGAATTTTTAAATAGAATAATAAAATATTTTTCCAATAAGTACTGTAATTAGAAATTCACAATTAATAAAGTTATATTATTTTAATCAAGTTCTCATTACTGATTGATATTTGAAAATAATCTTTCAAAATAATAAGTTGAGAAAATATTTGCCTCTTTAAATGAAAGTTGCTTTTTTGTGAAAAGTTGCCATATTGATTTATTTGGTGAAAGTATTTGCTTAGTTTTTATTTAATAAACTAAAATTTATATCCTTCTTGTAATACTATTGCATTTGCAGCTCTGCCCTCAGCTTTATATTCTTGGTACTCAAGTTATTTTTAATATCTATTTGTATACTTAGTATGAAGCTCAGTTTACTAAGAACTGGATAACTTTTGAAGAGTTACTTGTTAACTGAGACAATTTACAAACATCATTATAAAAAAAATTTCTGATAAATATTTCTTCTATATTTTTTTCTCGAGATTTTTATTTGACCAAGACTAAACACACAACACAATTAACATGTTATATATGCTGAGCAACCATTTAATTGTATTCAAAATTGAAACTCATTAAAGGATCATTCAAAGCAAATCTTTCATTATAAACATTAAGCAGTTAACGCGCGATATGAGACATCAGTTTATGAAAGAAATTCGATGTAATACATATAAATCTTTCTCATCGGCCGTTTCTATGGGCTTATAATGTGATAGTTTCTCGATTAAAATGGATTTTATATTATTGAAATTTTGATTTGAGACATAAAATTGAATGACAATACAATATAAGTGACATTTTATATAAAACAGAAATTTGAAAAATTTTATTTTTAAAAAACTTTTAATAAATTGTTAAGTTATTTGTCTAAGTGTTACAAATGTATCAATACTTAGCAAATATTAAGAGAAACTTGTGTAACTAACAGTTTTCAAGGAATGATTTTAAACGACTCATAAATCTCAGAACAAAAATTGATAATGAAGTTTTAATAGAACTTTAAGTTGCCAAAAAAGTTTTATTCAAATGGAATTTTTCAACTTTGCTAGTTTGTGTTCATAAATTCAAAATCAGCTATAAAAGGAAAAATATAAAGATATTTTTAACTTGATAAAGCTTGGTGTAGCACATGAAAGTATTCCCATATTGAAGATAAAGGAATAGTTTTTCCTAAAATCAAGAAATATTTTAGCATAAGGTAAAATTATGCTGAAAATTATTGTTGAAAATAAAAAGATTTATTCAATAGTAGATCACTGATATCATCATTTATTTACTGTTCTTTTTTTTAAAAAAAAATTTTAGTCGCTCGATAAAGATTAAATTTGATTTAAACCAAAAAATTTTTATTCACCGATGATTTTTCTTCAATCGAGCAGTGACTGTAGTTTATTCGCCTTTTTATTGGAAGAATATGTTGCTTTTAGAAATTGAATTTCATTATGAAAATTTTAGTTATTAATTAAAAATAATTAATCAGCTAAAATAAAAAATGGTAAATTTGATATTTTTTTCTAATCATTTAAGCTTGATCAAAATTTTTTTATTCAAAAATAATCTAATTCAATATAAAATCATTTATAATTCAACAAATATTATTTATTTGTTACCTTGCCAACTCTAACAAAATATTTGAAAATTTAGTCATAGTTACAGTTTTTTTCATTCAATAGTATATGAAAATACATAAATCTTATATAATTAGGAATTAAAAATATCATACTCAGGTATATATTTATAATGATAGTCCAAATTTAGGCTTATTTTGCAGAATTTCTTTAAATTAGAGAACCAGTGTTTGATATCATAAATAACTAACAAAGAAAATTGTATCAATACTTCAAAATTGACTCAAATTTATACATTTTTTTTTTGTTAAACTCATTCATATTTCCAGACCAGAAAATATCTTTAATATTGTTTATCCTCAAAACTATCGTAATTTCATAAAATTCATGCAATTTATAAGTTTTTTATTAATGAAAATAATAAAAACTTGAAAATATGGACTTTTTATGGATTTATAAATTTTAGTCAATATATGGAAAATATGGAACAATAAAGGAATCTTATTTTAATTGTTATCAATTGAATCGTTTGGTAAAATGTTTTTCCATACATTTTTCTCACCAATAAAATACATGGAATTCCATGAAAATATCGGCTCTGTTAATAACTTAATAATAACTTTCTTTCTAAAGCTTTTCAAACATCTTTTGAATACTTTGACCATTGAATTAAAATTTTATTGAAGTCATACACATAAACTGATTGCAGATTCTTTTTCATTGTTTCATACAGATTTTAAACTTCCCATTCATATTATCAATATATGTTCCTAACATAATGAATGTTTCTTGTAAACCTTTTCAAACTTTTTTGAAATATAATACATTCAGTGTGAAGAACCATTTTGTACACAAACAGAATTCAAAAAAGGTCGAGAAGGTTTAATATAATCCAATGATTGATAATCATTTAATTACTGATTATAATTTATGAGGATCATACTTATAATTTAAATATTATTCAATATAATTTAAAACAAAATTTTAAAGACTATTTATTACTTAATTGATCAAATGGTTTACTGTTGATAACATCCCATTTGTTATCATCAATTGAATCACCGTCGAATTCATCGTTGAATACCAGTTCCCAATCGGCGAATACAGTTTTAAATAAAACAATATTTAAAAGTAATAAAATCACTTTAATTCTCATTTTTATAATTAATTGATATAAATATAACTCATTTCAAAGATAGTTAATAATCAGTGATAAATATCTTTTTATGTTGAGTTTTGACATAGAATTTGAGGAAATTATTACATAAAAGGTTTACGTATCCTTTGAAAGTTAAAAAGTAAATTTCCAGATAAAGCCTTGGTTATTTTGATTTAATTGGAAAAATTTTGTATTTGACAGACAATGTATGTGTATATCTAAGCAAAGCTATACTGTTATTAAACTTTTAAAAATTTTACTCAGGATGAGGAAAATTCAAAATAGAAGCCAAATTCAAGCAACACTTTTCAGGCAAAACCGAAAAAAAACCAGAAACCGATTCGGGTTTTTTTTGAGCTTCAATTTTTAAGTGTCGGGTCGTTTCGAGCTCTGAGAAAAAATAATTCGGGTTTTAAAACTTGATAAAATCTTACTTAAAATAGAATAATTCAAAACATTTTTAAAATTTAGTCAAAATGTATTGATTATTGAGAATAATTTACAAGTATTGATGAGTTACAAGAAAAGAATAAATTTTTATTCAATTATTTATAGATTTCACCATTTCTATTCAGCAAATAAAAATGAACAACTATTTGCTAATTATTTATAGTATAGTTCCAGGGCAGTTTAAATATTTTTATTATAATAAAATAATAAAAATGATATAAATTTTATAATTATATTAATTGAAAAGAACTTTAATTTTAAAATGAAAGAATGAATATATATTTCACTTAATTAGTCTATTCAGTCTATTCCTAGGTATTTTTATCGAATAACAATTTATTAAACAGATTATATGAAACAACCTTACACATTTATAGTCATTATTACTATATTTTGTTTAGTGAATTTCATTTTATTCTTAAAATGACCAAGATAAAGATGTTTCCTTATCTTATAAAGATAAAACAACATATTTCACTATTAGAAGAAAATTTATACTTTTGGTTAATAATGTATAATAATTTTTGATTATATGTTAAATTGATAGAAAATAGATACTTCTTAATTAATATAAACCTGTAAATGAAAAGGTATATAGGCTTTGCCCTCAAACCTTGTTTAATAAAAATTAAGTAAGAACGATTCAATAAGCTTCAATTAAAAGTAAAATCAAATAAAATGTCGAAGTATTTTAATCTAAATATAATCTAAAATATATAAAAACCCATTTTTAGACTTTTTTAATTTTAAGGCTATATTACCTGTCGCGTGGTTCAGGGTGTATAGCCCAAATACCTTTGTCCGGACGCAAATAGGTACTCCCACTTGCCGAAGGAAGATCATGGACATCGTTGATACTTTGCTTATTATTTATTGAATTTATTAGTTTTTCGTTTATATTTCTTTCATTTATTTCTTCTTTTGACTAAATTTTTCCTTTTATTTTTTCCAATACTCTGTAGAAGATAATTGTTCGACCAAATCTCAGAAAGGTATAGCTCTATATCTCCTCAGCCATCACGGATTGTTTTTTGATCAAAATTTTTCGGAATGTTTATTTCAGTTCGTCTTGTATTTTGCCCATGTTGAAGAAACAAAGTCATTGCACGTACATTTGTTATACAATCATTTATTTTTATCTTTTAAAGTAGAAAAATCAATATAAACTTTATTAGAAAATAAATCATTTTGAGTGGTATTTTCTAACATAATATCTGAAAAATAATTAGTTGTATCATAAATATCAAGATATTCAGGAGATTCACGAAACTCTTGGCTATCATAGCATTCATTGTAAATATTGGTGTCGTTTTCATTAATAATTTGTTTTCTTCTATTTCTTAAAACCATAAAAATAATTATAAGAAATAATAAAATTACAAAAACTATTATTATTACAATTAAAACTACATTCGATTTTGTAATATCACTTTTGAAATCAAATTGATCGCAGATTGTTCTTGGTAAAATGTCATTCAATTTGAGATTTTGTTCTTTCCATTTACCCCAAGTATAAATCCTTACAAAGTCAACGATCAGTAGAGGACAGTTAGTTATAATGAAATCATTCTTGTTCATTGTGTTGTTGGCAATAGATTCTTGTACATCCAGATGAATTGCTAAATTCAAAAGTGGATTATCGAGAATTTTATATTTATGGCGGAATATTTCTTTTCCATTGAGTCTCATAACAACTCCTTCCGAATGCCATTCAATAGAATATGTATTAAATTCAGTAAAATTTATTACTAAATGTTGTGTTTTGTTTTCAAAGAGATT
>JAQFZL010001467.1:0-10336 GCA_034695685.1 Galumna lanceata | reverse complement strand
TTGCATGATTTTTAGTTTTTATACAATAGAATAACTTGTTAATTGATTAGTTATAATTATTTTGTAATTATAATTAAACTTGGTAGGTATTAAGGTAAGATAAAATTGTTTTTAAGCAATCTTTGTTGTTCTAGCTAATTTATGAGCAAGATACATTTTGAAAATTATATCATATTTTTAAAAAATAAAGAATTTTTTGTCTCAATTTTTTTTCGATGCATTTTATATATAAAGCCATTCGTGACGTTATATAAATCTATGTTTTGTATAAATCTATTTAAAGGCAAACCACGTCCATCCCTGAGTTGGTGGAGAGATTATGCCATTATTGATGACACGTTCGAATTTGATGACAGGGAAGGTATGTATTGATGTGAAAGTCTACTGAACACAACATAAGAAACAGAATTTTATTTAATTTTTTATTATTTTCGGCTTAACTTTGATTAATATTTAATACATTACTTTAATGTTCCGGCAATTTTGTTCTTGTTCATCTTCTAAGTATAAGTTTCACATGTTTCATTATATAATTGTTATGACTGGATAAATTTTAAGGACGTTCAAGGACACATTTAAAGAATGAGCTCATTAATTTAATAGGGGTGTGGCTCTGTTCAAATATTCTGTGCGTCTTTATTAAAAAAATGATGATTATCAGCTAGGTTATCATTGAATAAATAGGAAAATTGTTAAATTTTAGATTGGGACTTTAGTTGATTAAATTTTTCAACTAGTTAGTTAAATTTAACTAGGTCATTTTTATCGAAAAAAATTATTTAAAAAATTACGTACCTTATGATCAGTGCTTAATTAATGGCAATAATATTAATTAAAATAGACATTAATTGAGTAATTAAGATTGTCCTTGTTAAATATTATCAGAAGCAATCATCAGATAATTTCAAAATTAATGTTAATTTAAACAAATTCCCTGAATTCTCAGGAAATGTCATTTAAATTATTGAACGCAATTATAGTATTAATCACTGTTTGAATTATAATTCCCTGATTAGTGACAACAAATCAATTGTCAATATCTCCACTCTCTCGACACCATCTATTATCAGTGTTAATGTGCCAAGCTGTTAATAATAACATAACATCTCCTTCATCCACGTCAATAACCCTGGATATGAATCGTTAGTATATTATTTAAGTTAATATAACGTTAAGTCATGTTTTTTTCCGTTGACTTCGTTTTCATAATTACTTTACTATTGTTTCGTATATTCGTTGAGAGTTTTATAGGCATTAAGTGTTGAGAAAGTCATCAAATAAATTAAGCAAAACTTTTTGGACAGACGTCTGGGATTAGTCATAGAGCAAATTAGTTTTGAGTGCTTACACTTTGGGGGTAATGCCATCGGAAATCATCGCTAGGGATATACTTTTGTCTAACGGTTAGACTCTAACGCCTGTTTCTCATAACAAAGAGTTGAATAAACTGTAAATTTTTAGGAATAATTAGGGATTTATTCTGTGATGAGTTACTTCTTGACATGAAAATTACCATAATTTGTTTATCAGAAATTGCATCTAGTACATTATTGTATATTAGACCCTATTCTTGCTAACTTACCGATCGATTATACTTATAATATTGAATTTTTGGTTGGAATGCAATTTTAATATTTTCCGCTCAATTTGTTATTTGACAGTAAAGCCAACAGAAGTGCGAATAACACAATTGACTCCGATATTAGTGGCACAGAATGAGGCGCTTTTTGAATGTAATTCGTTTGGTTCGCGACCGATGCCTACAATTCATTGGTTTTTTGACGGCAAACGACACGACACCAGATCTCACGGTCTGTCAAATTGAATAAAAAGCATATATTTGTGATTAGAGGCTAAGGATAGGACTGGCAGTCATACTATGTGTTACAGTGAAAGGATGTGATGTCTGTTAATTGAATAAAAATATATTATTCTTTATTATTACGTTTGAGTCAGTTATTCATTGAGTGAATGAATTAATCAAATTTTTATTCTTTATTTTTGGAGTTACTATGAGTTGAGTTCTAACTCTTAAATTAATTAATTGTTTGGTATCTGTGCTGAAAACAGGCGAACAGCAAACATCTACGACACTAACCATAACAGTGGACAGAGAGCACAGGGGATCGATACTGGAATGTGTGGCACAGAACCCGAAAATACCAAACTCTGGAATTTCAGATCAAATCAAACTTAACGTTCACTGTATGTATATATGAGATAATGGATTATATTTTGCATTCACTCACTACTCAGCACAGGAGAGGACCATATCATCAATCTTTAGCTCTTTGTTATAGTAGTTTGCGTGAGACTATTTTCACCATGCCCATTTATTTTTCAACATTCTTTTAAATTAAATTCTTTCAAACATTTTTGTTTACATCTTGGTGATCTCTGTTAATTATATAGTTTACCATGGTGGAAAATGCATTAGACTATGTCTTAAATTTAATAGAATGTTTATTGAGTTAGTAAATGAGCTAGATCAATCGATAAGGTGAATGAATCATAAAATGCTTTTCATAATATTATTAATAACAAAATGACATTTTATTGAGACTCGAATTAAGTTTGTATTTAATGATAACTTATTTCCATAAAATGAATGAGAATTCAATTCAAATAATGTTTTAATAAATGAAAAAAATGTAATTTATTTTTATTTTATTATTTGACTCTTAAGACGCCCCACAACTACTCCTAAAATTGGGAACTCCGACAATGTCTTTGGATAACATTCAGGAAGGGATTGACATCTATTTTGATTGTCATATTGATGCCAATCCACGTCCAACGACACCAATTGTTTGGCTTTTTAATGGAAATTCCCTTTACCCTAAGCAAGGTAAACTTGTAAATTCCAATTTAATGAAATTTTTTGATGACATTATCAGACAACAATGATAATGCCTTGCTCATATTATCAACGGAACAATTTTATTGAGAACTGGAATCTATATTATAGTCATAAACACTTTTGGAGGACATATATAAAAAACTTATATATTTATGGTTAAGAACTAGTGTTTTATGTAAAGCACAGCATAAGAGCAAATTAGAGCCCCAAAAAATTGACAAAATCGATAGTCAGGTCAGGTCAGGTAAATTTTCCATCTTGGTCAGGTCAGGTAAGCAATAATTTTTAGGTCAGGTCCGAAAATCTACAGCTCTTAATTTGTAAAGAATTTTTAATTGAATATTTTTAAACATATATTTCACCTCATCTTATTAACCCTAATTTTATTAATTTTGGTTAGCTTTGAATCTCAAAAAACATTAAGATTACAAATAAATAAAAAAAAGTTGATTTATCTTGAAATTAAAAAATTCACTTAAAATAATTGAATATTCTTATTACTAATATTGATAATTCTATTATTACTAAATTATTACTATCATTACCAAATTATTACTATTATCACTAAATTATTACTATTAATACTAAATTATTACTATTATCAGTGATAATACAGTTAAACCTGCGAATAGTGAACGTCTCGGGATCAGAAAATTTGTTCACTATTCAGAGGGTTCACTATTGAGAGGTTAAACTGTATTATTAATTGATTATTAATATTAATTAATTATTAATTATTAGTAATAACTTTTTATAATTACATAAGAATAGGTAAATTTATATCTGACATGGCAAAAGGTTCACGATTCTAAGAGGGTATTTAACCTATTTTTTGTACTAGGGGGTATTTTGAAAACCACACCCATTTCTATTTCGGCGGGTTTTCTAGGGTTGTATTTTTGCATTTTGTAAATTCTAGGGGGGTTAAACGTAATACCCCCAATTAGCCATATCAGTTTTATATCAAGTTTTGATGTCCTCCTTAATTTTATTCAAAATTACTCATAAAATACTCAATTTATTTGATTAAATACTTTTACCTGACCTGTTTAGTTCAAGTCAGGTCAGGTAGTTTTAAAAACTATGATCAGGTCAGGTCCAAGTCAGGTCACGTCAGGTTTGTTTTAGATCTCTAGTCTGAATGGATTTAAAATTTTTTTAATTATCAAAAAAACCATTATCAGGTTATACACCACATGTCATACCCATGTCTTATATATAAATACCGGTTAACGTTTTTTTAAACACTTTTATTTTAACTTATTCTGAGTTTAAATATTTTTGAAAAAATGTTTTCGTCACATATCCTGGTTATTCTGGTCTATTATCTTGTTCAAATTAGTCCAAAGGGTATAAGTTTGGCTCAATTTCATCTATTTTATGAATATCTTATAGAAAATGATGTCCAGTTCGATACCAAAAGTCATAGTATTGATGGTCACAGAAAGTTGAAAAAACTCTATTCTAAGAATGAGAGACCGATTAGGCATTCCTTTCGCGAGGGGACAAAGAATCAGTCCTCGTACAGAGGGCACAGAATTGGCTCCAGACATGTTTAGGGGACAGAATATTGTGAATCAAATCAAACGACTCGGATATGAATCGGTTGTCGATTATGGAGACCTCCAAATAGTAGACAATCCAAAAGACAAGACAACAAAATTTTGGAACAATTTTACTGAAATCCATAATCACTACACCGTAAGTGAGGCCAACATTTTAGCCAAAGAAAAAGTTGAAAGAATCCTAAATAAAGGCCATTCACTCGTAACTCTGAGTGGGGATCACAGCATAGCAGCTGGTCTTATATTAGCTAGCTTGAATTTTTGCCAAGATATATGTGTCATATATATAGATGCTCATGGTGATATCAACAATTGCGAGTCAACTAAATCAGGAAATTTGCATGGTCAGCTATTAAGATTAATTTTATAATGTAACAAGCTACTTTTCACAGGAATGCCACTCTCCTTTGTAATCAAAGGAATGGAAAGATTACAGAATAATTACAAATCCTGTCCCGCTATGAAAGTATTAAAACCAATTGTTTCAGCCCTTGATATTGTTCTGATCGGTTCCAGAGATTTGGATGACTCAGAATTAGATATCATTAATAAGTTTAATATTAAACACTTTTCAATGCTAGACATCGATAAGATCGGCATCAAAACAATGGTCTCTAATATCCTAAACACTGTTTGCAAATCAAAGACTAATATTCACGTGTCGTTCGATATCGACTCTTTGGATGTGGTTTACGCACCAAATACTGCAACTCCTGTTTATGGAGGGCTCACAGTTAGGGAGGCTTTACTGATGGCAGAACTGATCGCTGAATCAAATAAAGTTAATTTTATCGAAATTTCTGAAATCAACCCTAAAATAGGACTCAAACACATGTCTAACACAACAGTCAATATCGCAATGAATATAATTTTGGCGTTTTGGGGAAAATCTCGGGAAGTCTATTGGGCGCAGACTTGGGAAGGGGATTGGGGTAAACGTCCGGATCAATTTTAATGTCATTTATATAAAGTTAGGGCACGAGTTAAGACAATTTATTAATTATCAATGAATAGGCATTAAAACGAGGTTTAGTTCAATAAAAGTTTCACAAAAATAGGTTTGATTACACCTGGATATGACTCATTCACATTTGAGCTAAAAAGAGCCCAAACTGTATAAACAATTTGAATTTAGTAAGGTTAGTGAAAGAAAGATCATGCTCATTTTAATGTTTATACAAATTATTCTAATTTGAATATATATTTAAATTTGTTTCTTCGAAATATATTGAGTCAAAGGCGGGGAATGACTGCTCTCTCGATAGGCTTTAATCGATGACAACTCTAAGAGATTAGAGATGGCTTTCTGTAGGGGAAATCGCTTACCATCGCGTCTACACTCACCTAAACAGACAAACATTAATATTGAGATAAACTAAAATGACATTACCTTCAATATCGTCATAATTGAGAGCAAATGTCATAACCCCTCCCATGTTAGCCCTGACCACCCACTGGGCCTTCAATGCAACAGATATTTCGCTTTCGTATGCGACCCAATCAAAGTTCTTGTAAGCGAACGGCACCTGACTGTACACATCAAACTCACGGGTGGCCCCCGAAGACAGGAAATGACAAACAGCCGTATCTATTGTTGTAAATTACAAGTTGTAATTAATAACCTTGCTCAAAAAACTTACAATTTAGTTTTCCGCCTCCCAGTCCGGGGCCTGAAACCGGAACATCTAAACCTTGTGAGATGGGCACTACCAAACTGTATGTTCGAGCATAAGTTGGAACACCCAGAATAATCTTATGTAAAGGCATCCCTTTGTTAGCCCAATAGGTGGCGGACCAGGCCTTCAATGGTTTCACAAATTATTGGAAAAATTATTTGACAAAAGTATTATAACGTAAAAGCAAATAATTGTTCATAAATTATGTCAAATATTTATGAAGAGATTCTACGAATTATAACTATAATTATTGACATATTATATGAACATAAGAGATATTTCAGATAAAAAATGTTTGCTCTTATATTTTAATGATTTAATACACTTCTCACAGCATTTAAAGTTTGAAAGTAATGTTTCTCAGTTGGCCGCGGGTATAGTGGCGAGTGATGACCCGTATAGGGTCTGTCCCATCGATATGTATTGAAGTCATACGACATTAAATTGACAAAATCGACAGCACTATTAAATAAACAAATAAAATTGTAGCTTGCTCAATTCAATAAATTTATTTCAAACTGTTCGCACTGACTCTCCAATAAGTGGTATATCATATGAGGACATGGCTATGACCAGAGGTGCGCCCACTGTTGCAGATATAATGTAATCATCTCTGAATCTACGAATGGCTTCTCTTCTGATTTCCTGATAAAAGAGTTTTCATTAATTGTTGTCTAAAATCCATTAAAAATAAAATACTTTTAAAAGTAAAACAAAGTTTCGTTTGTCTTCTTTAGAACCGGTCCTAAAGTAAGGATATTCCCAATCGATATCAATGCCATCGAATTCAAAGGCATCGCAAACATCGAGAACTGAAGCAACGAATTTGTCTCTACTCTTATCGTTGGACACCATCTTAGAAAAGGCGGCACCACTTCCGTCACCGATGGATAGCATTACTTTCAGTTTACGATTAATTCTTTTCAAATGAGTTAACTCTCGATATCTAATCAAAAAGAGATTTATATTATTTTTGAGAACAGCACAAATGTAGTGCACTTTTCCGGGTCTTCTGATGCATCCCTGGGTATAATCAGATCATTGGGTGAAACAGAGGCGTAACCGACGATAAGATGTGAGCAAATAAACGGATCGATGTCTGAGATCTTAAGATTTCCATCTTTTGCTTCCAAGAGATAATAACAAACCCTTTTGAAAGTGTGAGTTCCTGTGCTTTCTTGCCCTGGTCATTTGGAAAAAAATTCTTATTAGCAAGTTCAATGAGCTAGGTCATTAACAGTTTCGAATTAAATGAGAAATAATTGAACAAGTTGAAAAAATAATATATTTATTGAGTGAAAATATTTACAAGGTTGGTTTGTTTATGGCTAAATTTAAATAGTAACTAGTACATTATGGAATGTGTTATATAGGAATAGGCAAAATCATAGATTATCTATTATATTTAAAATGTCCATGCAAGTTATTATTCAAGAATTGCTCATTTAATTCTTATTAAGAAACTATTAGATGCATGATCATTTCAAAATAACATTGTTAATGATCTGATAACTGTCCGATTCATTAAAATTAACACCTTTTGAATTCTCGAAATATATTTCTGGGCTCTGATTGGACTCTATTTGGTTGACACTAATATTCCGGACGTATTCGTCAAAGTCTTTATGAATCAAATCATTAATCGATAAAACATTTTCTGTTGAATTGTTTATAACTTTTGTCGCATTATTTTCAACATTTGTTTCATTCAATAGAGTATCGAAATCAATGGTTTCCTTATCTGACACTTCGGTTGGCGTCTCAGTTAATGTCATCATCTGATTGTCTGAAGCGGAAGAAGATGTGTCCGGTACTGGAGTTGTGGTCAAAAGAGAAAATTCGAGTTCAATTGGTTTCTCATTTGCTGTTAAATATGGAGTAGAAGTGGTTGTTGTGGTCAATACCTCTGAATTAAAACCAGAGTCTGTTATAATGGGCAACGAATCAGTTGAACGAGTGGTCAAAAAGTTATGGTTATTATACATATTATAGAAATTGTTTTCATATCTGTTAGGACTCTGAGTAACCATTTCTTCTGGTAAGAGCCCTACCGTTATGGGAGGTATAATAAAACGTTGATAACCTTTGGGTGGTCGGGGAGTAGCAAACTGTATATGCATCGCACCCGCATAGGCTCTATTCACAACTCTAGGCCGACGGGTTGATGTCTTTGGAGGCCTTTCCAACATTCGTTTAGTTATATATTGGGGAATTCCATTCTGTTCATCGGGAGGTTCCACTTGCACAGGCACATTTGTCGATGCAGACCCTTTAGTGGAAGGGGTGGCCATAACTTGAGGCACAACAATAAACTGAGGCATTGGCTGACCGTTCATTACTGACATCTGGAAGGCTGGCGCCGGCATCTGAAAGGCCGGTGCGGCCATTATTTGTGGCGGACCATTCATTACCGGTGCAGAAATCATTTGAGGCTGAGCTGAAGGTTGAATAGTAGATATCATTTGCTGATGTCTTTGCATTTGTTGCTGGAGTATAATAGGCATCAATAGATTGAGATAAGGCAAGAGATTCTGTGCGTCCATATTAGCCGGGGATGGAGTGGTCTGTCGGTTGTCATTACCGACAGTCATACTAAACTTCATCGGATCAAATCTAGGTATGGCCTGATTGAGGAAAGTCCTCCACATAGTAAGGCTCAGGCCCTGCATTAGTAGAAGTGAGAACAGCATTTGCAGGGGTCCGGCGGCCAACAGTCCTAAAGTCATGCCTTTCGGTAATTATGGCAACGATTTGTCTCAGGAATTGATTTTCGGTGAAAAATATTTACAAAATTTATTGAAAGAAAACAATTAATAATAAAATACTAAATTCATGTTAAATATAAGTCACATATTTTGAGTAAACTTTCATTGACTGACACTTTCATAGTTTGATAAGACTTTTGTCGTTGACATACAGTTAGTCACACGAATGGTAGCCGTAAACAGAGTTGAATGTATCGGTTATGTCTGTAGTGGGAACGAACCCCATATGCAAATGAAGTGAAAACAATTAAATCCCAAATCATTTATAGTATACTTCCTTTTGTGTGCCTTTAAGTCATTCGCAAACTATTATTTAACTAATATTTCATTTGAGGATTAAAATCAACGCATATTAAGGCTAATGATGACCAAGATGATTCATAATTATCAAAGCCAATTGAGAAATAAAATTATCAAGATGACTTTTAAATTATGAATTTTTCCAATGAATAATTGTAAAATAAATTTAGCAAGATACATTGTGACCAAAACTCTTGATCACCTCTAGTATTAATAAGACTCTAAAAATTAATAATTAAAATCAAAACAAATATTTATTAGTGACTCATAAACTGCTTAAGACTTTCGATTAAAAATTAAAATACTTTTCAAATAATAGTTTAAACGCGAATATTTTAATAATGACGAAAACCGGGTATTATTGTGTGCTATGAAGCGGTCAGTGCTTTAAAATTGATTTCATTTCATTTATTCATTAGTTTTAATGATTTATATTAAGCACAAAATCAGATATTTCTACTCATTATCCTAATTATCGCTTCATTTGTTCAGAAATTAATGGCTTTTTGTAGGGATAAATTCTTTGTTTTTCTCTTTAATCATTTATCTTGTAAAATTGTTTTGATAATTCAATATAACAATACTAAAAACAAAGTAACTTTATAGCCCGGAATCAATTTTGTTTCATAATTTAATTTTATTCTTAAATATATTAAATTAATTTTTAAAAAATCCTTTAATTTTTTTGTTAGATCTTCACAAATAAAATGAACTTGGTGTTTAACCTGAACTATATATTTAACCAGAGAAAGCAAAACAAGGTATTTTTGAAATACACCCTGAAACGAGTATTTGAACAATAAAAGTGGGATTTTTAAAATACTCTCTTGAGATGAAAAAAGGTGAAATACCCCTAAAATTAAGATTCGTTGCCATCCCTGTATTTAAGTCATATACAGTTTCCAATATTTCCTTTATGTTATTATTTTCTGATTAATTGTTATAAGAACTTTAAGGCAGGTCTAGATTTTAGAAAATAATTTAAAAATTTGTTTATTAATTGGTTCAAGCATGACCAATGCTTTATATTACATTTATAGTCTTAAAATTAAATAAATTGGATTTAAATAAAAATAGACTTTAATTAAAATATAAATTTCTATTTTATCTTCCGTTTAAATAAAATATTATTCAAATATGTGTCGGGAGTTGAGAGAAAAATACGAAGAG
>JAQFZL010001466.1:0-10343 GCA_034695685.1 Galumna lanceata | reverse complement strand
ACTCCATTACGCCGAAGTACGTTATCTTTTAAAAGCTTTTGATAGTGAAATGAAAACTTTATTTTACTATTTTTTTAATTTAGTTAATTATATTTTTGAAATATTAATATATTTATATCTCATATCTTCTCTCTCTTCACAGCTATACTACAATTTGTCGCAACAAAGAAAGTTAAATACATTTTTGCTGTCAGTTGTCAGGTATTAATCACTTTTCTATATATTTGACGTTAATTTAAATTTGGTTTCATTTTTGTTATCAATTATATTAATTGAGGACTAATTTATCATAAAATACTTTTATCGTAATTAGTTTTCATAATTTACATAACTTTGATATTTCCACTAAATTTCATAGTTTATGCGATTATTTTAACGATTTTCCAACTGAATATACCAAGTTAATAAGGTTATGTTTTAATATGACAATACAAACTTTATAATAAAAATGAATCAGAATAAAGAGACTTGATGAAAATAATTTGACAGTTCCAATTCGAATAACCAAGAATAAAATCCCTATTCTCCACAAATAAATGATTTAAATAAAAAAATTCCAGAATAAGCTATTGTTTCAAATCTCAGGTTTAATCAAAATTTAAAAAAATAGTCTAAACTTTTGTTATTTTATTTATTTTTCAATTTTTTGTGAATCTCTTTGGAAACACAAGTTTAGAGTTTATTAGTTTAGGTTTTGTTCTTCAAAATTAAATTCAATGTTATTTGAAAATCAATTTCAGATCAATATTTCAAGACATGGTTAACATGGATTCGGTCATATCCAAGATTCTGGTAATAAAAAACCAAAGCTATTGTTATTGTAAGAGAATTACCTTGCTAATTAAACCAGGAATATGCACGTAATTTGGTAAACGCTGACCGGACATCCCTTTTCCTCGTTGACGACACAAGCAATCAATTATACGCTCATATTTTTGATGTCAACGACAATAAGGAAGAAATAGCTCTTAAAAAAGAGATTCGTTTTCCTATCGGCTCCGGTATTGCAGGAAATGTGGCACAAACGGGTCAACCACTCAATATACCAAACGCTTATGAAGACGAAAGATTTAACCGGAGTATAGATCAAAAAACGGGTTACTTAACTCGAAGCCTATTATGTATGCCTATATTCATAGGAGACAAGTAATGGATAACACTTTTGAAAGAATAAAAATGATCGTTATTTGCGTTTCATAGAGTGATTGGTGTCCTTCAGATGGTTAACAAGAAAAACGATGTTTTCACCAAAGAGGATGAGGACAGTTTTGCCGTATTTGCTACTTATTCTGGTCTAGCACTTGACCATGCAAGGGTATGTTCAATTTAATAGATTACGTTTAATCATTGCATCACGTTTAGCAAGATGATATATCATATTTTAATAGAATTATGACTTCCTATAAACATGTAAACTATATAGTATTAGCCATTAAACATATAGGTATTGTACATCTATATATCATGTTTATAACATGGTTATGAAATGGGTATATGCCAAGGTCAATATCCAAGTGATCAATTCAATTGAGTAAATTTATCAAAAGATTTTTATATTATAATTTCATAAGTCATTAAGGATTTATTCTTTAATAATGATCTTGTTCAATTAGCAATAGACTAAAAGCATTATTTGATAGATTGCGGATCAAATTAATTATTTATCTGAAACTCAATTTAACTGAGTTTTACGTCAAAACTTAGTGTTGGTTTGACTCACTTTTATTAAGAGTAAAATGTTTTTATATATCATTAATCACTTATAGCTCTACGAAAAGATACATAAATCTGAAGAGAAATATAAGGTTGCGTTAGAAGTGCTTTCATATCATAACACGTGTAACGAAGAAGAACTGAATGCAATCAAAATGCAATCGATCGATACATTGCCTGATGAGACAAAGTAAGCATTTTTCACACAACTGTTATATCAAATTATCGATACGTAAACTTTGAACACATTATAGCTCTGACTGAATCTGAGTGAACCTTCAATGAGTCCAGAATTAAATCCCTTATATTCCCGATCACTACTCCATTATCTTCTGATGAGTAAAATACAAATCCCAAGGGATTACTTAGACTCAACACAGACTTATATAACTTTCAATCAACGCATAGACATAATAGCTATGAGTAGAGGTTTTATACATTTTACTGCAAATTTACATACAATTAAGTAAATGTGGAACAATGTTGCATGCTTATATAATTAAATATAGTAGAGTTGAAACTTATACTATCACTACAAAGAAAGCTCTCATTCAAAAAAAAGTAATTGAAAAAAGAATGAAAAATAATTGTCATCTAAATTATGAAAATCCTAATTACTTGAAGATAATAACCGTTTGGAAACATTACTTTTTATGAAATATAAACAAATAAATTAAAGTTTTATTTTTATTATAATAAATATGAAAGAATTGTCTATCGTTTTCATTGGGTTCGGTTTATGGCAATTAACGCATCAAAAGGGTATTTTCTAAAGAGTTCACTAATGGTTCACTAATGTTTGGATTAATTAATGTTGAGTCACTCTGTTGTCAGAATGAAACTAGGACAATTAGCTTAATAGATTGACAGTTCATTTGTTTAAAAATAATGTCTTATCCCTTAAGGCCGACATTTTCGCCCTACAAATTATCGAACGACCAAAAGGTTTTGAGTGCCGTTAAAGTGATTGAGTCTTTCAGTGGAGTCACGCATTGCGAGTCCGACGATATCTATCGCTTCTGTCTTACAGTGAGAAAGAATTACCGAAAGGTTCCGTACCATAACTGGACGCACGGCTATAGTGTTGCGCAGACTATTTATGTATTTATCAGAAATAGTCCGGAGTTCTCCCAATTGGAAAAGTTTTCATTTTTTGTGTCGGGTTTGTGTCACGATCTCGACCACAGAGGAACCAACAATCAGTTCCTCATTAATTCATCCGCTTCTTTGGCAGCCCTTTACACAACCAGTCCGTTAGAATACCATCACTTCAACCAAACGGTTTCAATTCTTCAGGTATTATCTAAAATTGAATGTAACCAAAATGATCATGATTCATTTATAGCAAAATGGAATGAATATCTTAAAGAACATGTCATCTGAAGAATATAAGACAGTTCTGGCAAATATAAAACATTATATATTAGCCACAGATATGGCCAAATATTTTGGAAATGTTCGCAAATTAGAGCCAATCCTTAAAAACAAATCATTTGATTGGAAAAATCGCGAACACAAGTGAGAGAAAATGATCAGGATTATATTTATTACACCATTTCTCATTTATAGATTACTTGTATCTGCACTTGCGATGAATGGCGCAGATCTCAACTCAACGGCACTTCCATGGCATGAAGCCAAGGAAAAAACCAAGGAGTTATTTGAAGAATTTTATGCCCAAGGTGATATTGAAAGGCAAATGGGAAGAGAGCCAATGCCTCTAATGGATAGACTTAAAGTGGATGAACAGCCAAAAACTCAGGTCGACTTTCTTACAAACATAACAATTCCCTGTTTGAAACTCGTGGCCAATCTTTTGCCGGACGCCAAACGATATCTCAATAATTGTTTGTAAGTATTATTCAATTGAAGTTAAAATCCATTTAATGAAATTGTGTTCAATTTAGTGAAAATTTGGAGCGTTGGAGAGAACAACAAAAAGCAACTGAACTTAAAAAGGAACGCATGAGATTAGACCCGGATAATATGGAAAGTCCCATACCTATGCCAAAGATGTGCGGAATTGAGAAAGCTAAATCTTTTCGGCTCTAAACTTGACATTATTTCTCTTATATAATATATAAAACGATAAACATATCTAAAAGTTTAATATTTTTCAAAACTTAATTCTTTAAACAAAATACTCTTCATATGAATGTTAATTTATGTAAACAATTTAATCTTGTTAACTTTGCATATATACTTTTAAAACATTCAACGTAAGTGAAAAATGCTTTTATTTTATTTAATTTTTTTAACTCAAATAAATAATTTAATGCCAAACACTTTTTAATTCATATATTTTAAGCTTTAAGTCATAAATTCGAGAATTTTCTGACTCTGACTCATAAAATAGAGAAATATCTGAACCCAAGTTATTGTCTGAAAAGAAAAGACTTGTCATTGATGTGAGTCCGTCGTCAGCAAACAATTCAATAGAGGATATGTCAAGAATTATGCGAAAGTCAATAAAATGATTTGACGTAAGTCTGGGTCCCTTATAGACTAAGCCATAGCCTTCACTAAAGTTATGTAGTCCGGCGTTCGTGCGATCAATAATAAATGATTCGTTAAAATAAACTTTAAGAGTGTCTTTCCCTCCACTGAATTTAAAGCCAAAACTATCCTTTGGCTGAAAATTACTAATATTTGCAGACATTTCTATATCCAAAAGATTGGATGCCTTGAAATTCTGTGTAAAGTTAGGCCATATTATTGACTGATCCATAATGAAAGTCAATGTTCTTAACGCTTTCAATTCATTTATGGGTAGAGAAGACAACAATAATCTTTCGTCAGAATTAGTAGCTAAGTTTAGTTGTCGAGGTAAACCCATTTGTCCGTTCCATATATTGAATGCTAGATCTGGAGCATAATCCCATCTATTCATCCAACTAATAAATATCCGTCGTTTTTCACTTGTCTCATATGTGTTGAATGTTACCCCTGCATAACTGTCTGGCCCGAAGTCAACCCACAATATGGTGTCATTTGAATAATCGTTGTTAAAATGTTTTCCATCAAATGAACCGATAAAATATTGTATGTTTGGTCCTGTACTGCCTCCGAAACTTTTATCAGTACTAATCAATAGAACCCATTTTTCAACATCAGTACTACAAAGAAATAAATGACTTAATATTAAAAAATATAAACAGATGTTGTGTTAAAACAGATGACAAACCCATTAATTTTGGTTTGCAGTGGAAAGAGAGCGGGACATTCCCACACCCCTTGATGTGAGCCCTGGTTGTGACCAAACTCACTGACAAGTGTCCAACTTTTCAAATTGTTTGAATTGTATATAAAAATGCGATCGAAAGCAACCAAAACGAGCACAAAATAGTTCTCATATTTAAAAACAAAAGGATCTCTAAAGTCTTTTTGATTGCTTTTTGGTATAATAGGGTTGTTTTGGTAGAAATTCCAGTCCAGCCCTTCATCGTTACTGTAGGCCATCCACTGATCTTCAATATAATCATTTTGTGTCAATGGTTTATGAGCGGTAAATATTGCAATCATTGTTTTATTGGGAGTTTCAGAGGGTTGTAAACCCGTAATATTATGGTAATCCATGAGAGCACTGCCAGAAAAGATATATTCATTTGGCTGAGGATAGAGGGCTATCGGTAATGTTTGCCAGTGAAGCAAATCTCGTGATATGGTGTGTCCCCAATGCATCGGCCCTTCAATGAAAAGTTGCATTTAATCTGTTTGTTAATAGAATCGATTGGTTTACCCCATTTGGTATCATTAGGAAAGTGCTGATAAAACAAATGATAAACATTGTTATAATAAACGAGTCCATTCGGGTCATTCATCCATCCCTTTGGAGGACTATAATGGAGTTGAGGTCTATATTTTTCTTTATATAATTCATTTGAGTTCACAAACAAAGAAATATTTAATAAAAAAACTAATAATAAAAACATGTTTTCAGAACTTATATCACAAATAAGAGAATCAAAATTATAGCCGAATCACAAAAACGATTACTTAAATTGAATATTGAAGTAAAAATCTTCCATTAATACAAGTGTTTCAAACCATTTGTGATCATTTCATAGAATGTTCAAGGTAACAATCAATTCAAACTAAGGCATTGTTTGTTTAGTGTCTCGAATGATCCAATATTTGATAAGAATACTAAGAAAAGCATTAATTTAGTCACAAATGAGATTAAGTCATAGGATATGATATCTAAACAAAAGCATGAAATCAATGAGGAATATTCCTTAACATTTTTAGTGCTTTTTGTCGGTACTCTTCAATGGAAAGCATATTAAAACTCAAATAAATTCAAGAGTTGATATTTTTTAGATAAAATTTAATTTAAATCAAAATATTTTGTTTGAATAAAATTTATTATGAAAACCATATATAAGAAAGAAATTTAATAATCTCAGTAAATAAAACTAAATTATCTTGCTCATCATTTATAACAACATGCTATGAGTGTAGTGTTTTCATCCATTAATTATTATTTATATTCACAAACTTTTTAATTTGATTTTCTTTTCATTAATATTTGAAAACATCTGTTGTTTTGATTTAAAAGAAAATTTATTTTAAATCAAATCATTAGTTAAATACTTTAAAAATTTTAACCTAAAAGTCATTAAAATAATTAAAAATTGAATGAGCAAGGCAAAAGGCGTTAGGTGTTAGGCTATTCTCTCAGTTCAAATTTAAGGGTAATTTTATTCTTAGCCCCCATAGTTGTGCCGATAGCCAACTCCACTCTATCCATGGGTACGAGTGATGTTATTTTATATTTTCTTAAAATAGAAGCTAATAATGCTTTGACTGTTTGGAGTGCAAACCTATATTCCAAATGAAACAAAATAATCAAGTTAACTAGAACAACCATGTTAAAATAATACATACCTTTGTCCGATACAATTTCGAGGCCCAGCACTGAAAGGTGTATAAGCAAAAGCATGTCTTGTATTTGTATTTTCCTGTGAAAACCTCTCCGGATCATAAACCTCAGGGTTTGGGAAATATTTGGGATCCCTATGTAGTTGATAGAAGAGAACCATACAATTAGTTCCCTCAGGAATTGTGTAGTTTTTTATCTTAAATTCTTCATTTATTTTTCTGGCAATGAATAGGACGGGTGGGTATATACGAAGGGCTTCTTTGATGCACTTCTCCAAGTATTTCAAATGTCGCAAATCCTCAAACTTGATATCTCTGGTCGGGTCGTCGCCATAAATGCTGTCCAACTCTTCATGAATTTTTGCCTAAAAAAATAGTAAATTTTATTAAATTTTTATCAAATAAAATAAGTATTACCTGAACTTCCGGGTGATGTCCAATCAATTGCAATGCAAACTGTGTAGTGGCAGAAGACGTGTCCTGACCAGCACTCATGAATGTGTCCACCTCTGCTCTAACATCTTGTTCAGTAAAGTGTTCAGGGTTCTTAATATTCTGAGTCAAAAGATTATCGAGGAATGCCAGCACTCGTTTGGTTCCGATGTCATTCATTGTCTCTTCAATACTCGAGCCCTGACTGTTAGCACTCATTTTCTGAAGAATTTCAGTTTTTTTTCTTTTGATAACCTGATAAAATTGTGAATTTGCAAGGTTATTTAATATATTATTATTCAATAAAACTTGGTTTTAATACCCCATCAGTAAAATCATGCAAAAACTTAATGGTTTTTCTCTGTTGCCAACCGGTAGGAGTAAATGGGAAGACATAATCACTCCACAGCCACGGACTCAAAAATCTCAAAGTAAACAAATCAAGAACTTTACGGACAGCCTTTGAATATTTTGAATCCGGGTCTGTTTGAGCCTCAATACTAACACCCATTGCAGTCTCTGTCAAACATTTTTAGATACAATTTATTATTATTTCAATTTACCACAAATTATATCGAGAGCACAGTTTGTAATTAAAGGCCGAATATCGTCAATGACTCCATTATTGTTGGCCTGCATTTCATCAATAATTTGAATCATGATATGTTGTTGCTTGTTTATAATCGGCACAAAACTTTCTAGTATTCGGAAATGAAAGGCTGGGGTCAGCATTTTTCTGTGACCTCTCCAACGGTCACCAGTACTGAACATATGTAACAAACATATAGAATATAATTTAGAAACTCATATAATATTAATAATACCTCGTGAAGAGTCCCAGACCTAACCAGGGTATAGCAAAATCATATTCCGCTGATTTATCGATATTAGTATTACTCGTCAATAATACCTAAAATGAAAATATTATTTTAAGGACAGAATAAATAACTTACTTCAGCCAATTCTGCCTCAAATATTATAACAACGGGTTGTGTGGGTCCGACCCATACTCTCATAATTCCTTCATTTTTCTGTTGATATAAATGAGTTATACCAACAAAAGTGTTGAAAATTTCTGAAAATCATTTTATTTATAATAATTGATTATTTATAATAACTCTTACGCTGAAACCAGTCATTCCTTCCGGAACTCTGTCTGAAATATTCCAAGTGACCAGTTATTGGGTTACCAACCCGTGGACCGGGAATTCTATCGATTTGTTTGACAACTTTTCTAAATTTCCTATAGAAATATAGGGCCCAAATGGAGAGAACAGATAATAGAATTGTTGAAAGGATTAATGTTGTAGAGCTCCTTAAGAAAGCCGGTGTTAATAAAGTGTCCGGCATTAGGGAAGCCATCGAATTGGCGTAACTTTAATTAAATTTTATTAAACAAAGTTTACAATAAAACTTATTTAATAACTGATAGAACTTTATTTGAAAACAAATGAAATAATGAATAAAATTGTTGCCATCAAATGCGGTCCAAATATTTCAATATAAATAATCTTGGTTAAATTATTAAACAAAAAATAACCACTTTATCAAAATAGTTTAATCTTTTGTAATGAATTAAAACTAAACCGCAATCAAAATATTTTATTTTTTGAAAGTTTTAATCAAATTATTTGTAAATATAAATACTCATAGACTACATGTCATAGTGTTTGAAATACTGTAAATCTTAACTCATTTATTAAGAAATCAATGAATTTACGTTTGGAATGTTTTACATTAAAAGAGATGTCATAAGACTGTCCAACAGTGACCAACCAATTAGAGCCGTAAATCTTTCCGTATCTATTAATGATCTCATCTTTCATGAATTCTGCAATACTAAGAGAGCTCTTGAAACTAGGATTGTTAATAATATCCTTGGCAATTTCGATTATCTTTTCTTCGAAGAGGATATCGATTTCATCATTTCTTGCCAACACATCAATAGTAGGCAAAGACCTTGCTAAATTCAATACATCCAAGAATCTTGTCTAAAACAAAAACATTTCAATTATATCGAGAAATTACTTCAAAATTAAATAAATGTTTCTTTTATTGATAAACAGATACAGTTAAACCTCTCAATAATGAACGCCTCGGGATGGAAAGTTTCGTTCACTAATCAGAGGGTTTCACTATTGGGAGGTAAAGTTTACATGAGTTTCAATGGAAATAAAGACTTCTCTGAATCTATTGATAATTTATTAATGAGAGGTTTTCACTATTCAGAGGGTTCACTATTGAGAGGTTAAACTGTATTAATAGATTAATAAATATATAGCAAGCATGTTTTGTGTGTCATTTGTAAACTTACATGAACCTGTTTTATTAGAATTAAGAGTTTTTCGGTTCTTAAAGCGATGGACTTTTTATTCTTATGAATCCAGTGCTGATAACCAAAGGTCTGATAGTGTCCGACCACAACATAGCACTCATATCCAGTCTTTACTCTAATCTCTTGTTTCAAATAATTGGATATTTCGGAGTAATTATCGAAATTCAGTTTAATTGACTGAAGACACAAATCAATGACTGCTTCTTCAAAGTGTTGGTCACAAGAATCACATTTTTCGACTACTTTTACATTTGAAGCGGTCTTCGCCTCAAACATAACATTATGAAAATCTGTCTAAAAATTAAAAAAAAAACTAAAAACTTGTTAACTTTATAGTTACCCACTATTTCGCCAGTTTGTTGTGATAGTAGTTGTTCAAGGTATTTTATCTTGTTAGACTGATTTAAATTGATTTGTTTGAGTTCATCCAATTCTCTGCCGGTTTCAGAGATCTGTTGTTTCAACTGATTTTTACGGTTCCGTAAATTATGTAAACTTTGGTTGAGTTCATTCAAGTATTGCATTCGTAGTCAAATAAAAATCACTTGAAATACAAATATAAATGTTAACAATATTTGAGACAAATTACTAATTGTTGTCGGAATACTCTATGTCTTAATTATGGAAAGTTTTGATTTAAAGATATAGTTGTCATTGTTATTGGTATAACCAAGGTTAATCAATTTTATATTGTTTGATAAGATGGTTACTAAACAATAAAATTGTCTTTTAGGCAAATTATCATCCAAACAAACTAGATAAATTATCTATAATTAGGTAAACAAATGTAATCCAGATAAATAATTGGATTATCAATCACAATTTAATTGTTCAATTATTAAAATTCTCCAAAAACAGTATAAGAACACTATATATTTGCAAGTGTTTAACTTTAACATGCTCAAATAAAACTTTTAAACATATTATATCATTTATATCATATAAATTATATGTATTAATATATGAAATATTTTTAAAATGT
>JAQFZL010001465.1:0-10343 GCA_034695685.1 Galumna lanceata | reverse complement strand
ATATATATATATATATTATAAATAAAGAATACATTAATTTATACTAAAAACAAAGTCTTATTCAAAAAAATAATAATAAATAGTTGACATTATTTATTAAAATTATACACAAAAATAAACTTATAAAAATTAATAAAATGCTCTAGCACAATTTATATTTCTCTGATCTAATTAAAATTTATTTATAATTTAGTCATAAATTTTTTATTTTTCACAATTAATTTGATTTTATTTAAAATGTGTGATGTAATATAATAGCATAATAACTAGGTGATTTAACTACAAAATTGTTTTGATGATGATATTCCCAATAAATTGGGTCATAACTAACCCGTTATAAAAACTGATGGCTTTTTAATCGATGAGAGTTTCAGATCTATTGTGGAATAAAATCAGTTAAAAATGTTTTGTATTAAAAAGTTTGTGTTTTTTCTAATTTCTTTAGAATTGATATCAGCTCTCGAGTCAACCGATGATAAGACTGGTATCAAAAGTCCTAAAAACGTTGTTTGGAAGGATTGCGGTGACGATAACTCTACCCTTCGGTGGGAAGACTTTCGGGCAGACGATCCGATACGTATGGAGAACTTGACTGTTGGCGCAAAGTATAGGATTTCCGAAGAAGTGCGACCTGGATCATACTCAAAGGTAGAGGTGTGGCGGGTCTTCAATTTGTTGGTTGTGCCGCTTTATGTGAAGATCCCTTGTATCGGCAAATTTGGTTCGTGCAGATACGATATATGCAGGGTTTGGGACAGAGACAACTTCTGTCTCTTCCAAAAAGCCAATAACGCGGGCTGTGGCTGTCCTATGGCTCCAAAAGTTGTCCAAGGTTATCAATATAAAGCTAAGATTCCTCAAACCAAGTTTTCAACATTTCAACAACTTTATGCGGAGGTTACTTTTTAATTCACCATGTTCTTTTTGTCATATTTCTTATGTTATTTATTAGGGTTTGTATCAACTGAGATGGACCTGGTTCAATCCTGAAGGGCATAAAATAGGCTGCTTAGAAGGACAGGCAAATATCAGATTGTCATAAAATGACCATGTTTATATTATTTAATTCATATATAATTTTGTTTATATTTTTAATTTAATAAATAATAAATTTTCAAAATTTGTTTATTTAGTGCTAATAACTATCACTATTCATATTTTGAATGAAATTCAGTCCATTTAAGAGCAAAATGAGAACATTCTCTCACTTTTAAAGGCCATAGAGTTTGGGTCACCTCATTCTCTTCCCTTTCCCTCATCATTGAAAAATGAAAGCTTTGTTTTCAAACTAAAATTAGTGCAAAGTGCTAATGACCTAGATCATGTCCATGAAAATATAAACTCTCTATAAAAGCTAATAAAACAACAAATAAATTGAGAAAATATAACGAAAAGCATTAAATATGTTTTATTTCGTTTATTTAATTACTTTATTGAGTTTTATATCAATTGTTTTGAGTGAAAATCATGATTCTGTCCAGTGGTCAGACTGTGGCGGTCCTAACGCTACCATTCGATGGCAAGACATTCAAATTGAAGATCCAATCAAATTGGATAATCTAAATATTGGTGCAAGGTACACTATTCTGGAACAAGTGCAACCTGGTTCCTTTTCTAAAGTGGAAGTTTGGCGTACCGTCAATGTTCTATTTGTGCCTGTTGAAATTAAAATACCTTGCACTAATAAAATTGGTTCTTGCAAATATGATCTTTGTAAATCAGTTGGCCATGATAACTTTTGTGATTTTCTACAACAATACAGTGAGGGTTGTGTCTGCCCAATGCGTCCCCAAATTGTGCAAGGATATAATTTCAAAGTGAAAATTCCCGAATTGTCAACATTTCAATCGATTTTCGCTGAGGTATTTCTCAATTAAAAAATAATCAAGTTAAGTCTATTTTCAATTATTAAGGGTCATTATCGAGTAAAATGGAGCTGGTTCAATCCAAAAGGACAACAAATTGGTTGCGTTGAGGGCGAAGGGAGTCTCACTTCTTTCTGATTTCTAATTAATTTCTTGTAAATAATTGAAAATAATTTGTTAATTAAATAATTAGATTAGAAAAACCAATAAATTCTTAACTAATTTATTAAACAATTATTAGAATTCTTTCATCAAATTCTGGTTTTAGTTGAAATTCTGTTCGACAGAAGGCGTAAACACTAATATATTTGTAAAGAATTGCTTCACATTTTCAACATTAGAAAGAATTTTTCTTAGAGATTGTAAAATAAGCAAGTTAACATCTATTTAATTAAGAAAAATATAAATCTATATTTGAAATCAAAGTACAAATAATTTCATTAATATTTGTAGAAATAATAATTTCATTTTCATATTATTATTATTAATAAAATTGGATTTAATTAAAAAACAAATAAATAGGCAATAATTTAATGAAATTTAGAGAAAACACATGAAATGTCTTTATATGAAACCATAAAACTGATGACATGAAGCATATATTTAATCTATATTTAAAACTCTGGGGAAATACTGTTGATATGAAAGACGGGACAAAATAATTATTATTTAGTCTTCCTTATAATGAGCTTAGATTTCAAATTAAAATAAAAGTTTTCTCTCGATTTTCATTATTTTTAGAGATATTCTTAGGATTTAATTATTTTATTGAAAAAGGGATTACCATTTGAGGCTTTATTAAAAGTTTAAGTCAGGAAACAAGTTTATGGAAGAGTCAAACTTAACACTTAACAAGACTTAAACTTTTTCTATAAGGTTTTATAGGGTTTAGGCTTAATATCAAATGATCCCATCTATAAAGTCTAGCAGATAAAATACCTTGGTTATTATTCCCGGACTCGTCAATAAGTGTCCAAATGGGAGACTCAATTGAAGGGAACGAAAGACGTTTATTGGGATAACAAAAAAAAAGTAAATTTTAGTCGGTTTTATATAAAGTTTTTATGCAAACGATATGACAAAAAGACTGTTTAATATTCCTGTGCCAACAATTTCGCTGTTTTTAAATTTAATAATAAGTTTGTCTTCAGTTTTGTCGCTCGAATTCCGAGATTGCGGTAAATGTTTTATATACAGTCACCAATGGATAATTTTAACAACAATGGTTTTGGTAATTTAGTTAAAATTATTGATTGATAAAAAAAAACTAAATTTTTATTTTAAAACAAGTATTTTATTTTAAATTTACAAACATTTAACTATAAATTAGTTAATTTTATTTGTTTCACTTATTAAATATATATGACAATAACTTTTGGTCAATTTTTTGCGAATGTAACCCAACTCTTTCTCAACGCATTTATCCCTTAATTGAAAAAAACTTGTAAGAACTCTGAATTTGGAACTATTCTTTACTTATGTTTCTTAAGATTAAATTTATTCTTGGTCTAAAACTTATTGTTACACTCCACTGCCATTTTTATAAAGTCTTTTTTTATGAACTGTCCGTTATTATGAACAGATTTGCAAAATCAATAGCATTTCAATTAGATGTAATGTTAAAAATACTCAATTTTTATGAACCTTCTTATTCCTTTTTTATGAACATTAATATTCCTTTTTTATGAACAAATCGTTTTTATGAACAGATATTATAATACTTTATAATTTGAATTAATGTGAAAATAAGTCCTTTTTTTTTATGAACAAATGGCAATTATCTTGGTCAAAAATTAACTTTAAATATCAATGAAAGATTATATTTGAGGCTTTAAATGAAAGATAAAATATGAAACTTGAATATAAAACTCATTCAACAAAATTTTTCAATAGTAATACTTAATGAGTAAAGTATTAAACAAACTTATTTGTAATCATTTTATTGAATGAATACATTTCTATGTTAATGAAATTCTTTGAACTTTCAAACAAAACACTTTTAATAAAACAAAATGAAATAAACAATTATTATTATTATTAAAATTTAATAAGTTTTATATAGTGAAAATAAGAGCGAGTAAAGTTTATTAAAATCTAAAATAATATTTGATTGTTTAGGACGAAGGTCTTCAACAGTTGGAAGCACTTCTCTTTACAATTAAGAAAATTAATTCTGAGAAAACAGTGAGTATTTACAGAAAATTTATATTTAATTTAATATTTTCTTAAAACAATTCTTGAAACTAAAAGTTATTACCGGGAATCAAATTGGGTGTATTGGCTAAAGATTCGTGTGATAGTACAGCCTATGCTCTCGAACAGACTATGGACTTCATAAAAGTATGTAATACTTTACTATTAATGTCGACTCATTAATGAAAAGTTAGTAAATAGAGTGAACACATTTTGTCATTTTATCGATTCTTTTCTGTAAAACTTCTACATTAGAAACAATTGAGGAAAGGCTGGAAAACTGTTTGAATAGAGTCAACACAATTTTTCTAATTATATTCAAAATAAACATTAATTTTATTATTAGACTCACTATAAGTGATGGATATTATATATAAAACCAATATATAACTGACTTTTATGTTCAAAGAATTGAACTTTAATTTCATAACCGATTAATGAAATATAAATTAAAATATTAGGAATTATGTTATATGTTGTGACACTTTTCATCTCTTTATTTGCAAAGGGATTAAGCTATCAAATATTGAATAAATACTCTGTTTATATAGGGTTTCACTCATTTCATTCAAAATATATAGAAATTGAAGTAAAAGGCAAATGTTTGCATAAATTTGTGATAAATCTTTTGATAAAAAATATTTTTTTTTGTTTAGTATTTATCTGATATGGCCAAAGGCAGAGGGGGTATTTCGCCTAGGGGATTTTTCGTTTCAAAAGGGGTATTTTTCAGTTACAGTGGGTTATTTCGGAGTACCTCCTACTGACTGTTTCAGGTATTTATCATTAAAAATACTATTATATAGGGATTCATCGCTAGAAATAACGCAAAATTAGATCAAAAGGAATATAATTGTAATGACGGCTCTTCGCCAAAGTTTCTGGAAGGCAGTTATGATAAAGTGGTGGGTGTTATTGGGGGTCAGTCAAGTGCTGTTAGCATTCAGTTGGCAAATCTTCTTCGACTCTTTAAAGTTCCTCAAATTAGTTATCAATCGACGAGCACTACATTAAGTAATAAACAGAAATATGAATATTTCTTCCGAACTGTGCCTTCAGATGTCAATCAAGTTCAGGCGATTCTTGAAATATTGAGGTAAGTCTTATTTTACTTTTATTTTAGTCTTTAACAGAGATGGCTATTTCGGGAAATTCACTTCAAGGCTAACAAAGCAAACCACAAAATGTAATTTATAAGCAATTCATTACCAGAAAGAAAAATAATTGTCAAAAAATAGTAAATATTTGTTAAAAAGTCTAAATTAAGTTTTAAAATAATATTATTTTAGTAACGAATAAATTAGATAAAGCGGTTATATTAAGCCAAATATACTTTTTTTTAGGAAAAAGTATTTAACAAAAACACTTTGAAATTAAAGAATCCTTTATTTTAATACATCTATTGAATCAGGTCCCTCCTCAATGTAATCTAGTTTCATCCATATTCTTGCCAAAGATTATGCTGTTTTAAGTTATTAGAAAATCTTGACATTTAAATTATCGCTTTAATCAATAATCACTTACTATTTAACCTTGCTTAAACGAAAATTTTTTAAAGCTTTAATAAATTCTTAGTGAAAACATTTAAAATGATTGTTTCAAATGAATATTCACTCTTTTGAATGTTATTTATTTTTAAACAATAATTAGATTCTAATATTCATTATTTGATGATTATTTTTAGCCCTCATTTCTCAACAATTTTGTACCACAACTTTTGATGACTAATATTATTATCTGAGAGGGAAAATAGGGGGGAATATTCAATAATGCCCCCTAGAATCGAAAAATGGGCGAAATACCCCCCCCCCCTAGAGTGAGCGCTGAAAATCCCCCACTTCCGAGCGGGCGCGAAGCCCCGGCTCTGATTCACTAATTTTTTTTATAAAAACTTGATTTTTCAAAAAAATTTTAACAATAGTTTTATTTTTGAGTTATTTAATGAAATTAAGGATAAAATGGTTTATTTTAAAGGTATATTTTTCAACTATTGAGAGCAACATAAGAACCAAAATTGTCTAAAAAATTGCTTAAAATCCATTAAATTTAGGTTATTTACATCAGAATTAGTCTATAAATCATTATCTTAATTAAAAATTTTAAGCTTTTTAAAGGCATTTCAAAGTACCCCCATAGAGTCGAGATCAAAATATTCCTATCTAATACTCTATAGATTCGAGACCTTCTGCGATATCAGTTAATATACAGGAATATAAGAGGGTAAGTATTCAAAAATACCCCCCTGAGCCGAGCGCTCTAACAATAGAAAGGGGCGTGGTTTTCAAAATACCCCCCCCCTACCCTCTGTGCGATCACCTTTTAGATTCAAAAATTCCCAAAATAACCCCTCCTTCGCGCCCCGGTTCGGATTTTCACTATTCTTGCTAAAAATATCAAATTTTTCAAAAAATTTTAATAAAGTTTTTAAATTCGAACATTTTGTTAAGTTATTTCATTGTCGGCTGAACCCATGTCTCAGCTGTCGGGACCTCTGGCGACTTTCGCCCTCAAACCTTGTTTCAATCAAAACCAGGTTATTTAACATCAATTTAACTAAAAACATCGAAAAAAACTGTTTTTCTAGTAATTTTTATCGAATTTTAGGCTTTTTCCAAAGTTCCCATTAATACTCAATGGAGGTCGAGACCCAAAAATTCAGAACTATACTCCTCTACTACCCGTAGATCTTTGGCCATCTCTGTTATTAAATGTATATTAAATATCAATATATTTTTAGAACTTTTCGTTGGACTTATGTATCGATCGTTTATTCGGATACCGATTACGGGAATAAAGGCTTCGATGAGTTGCAAGAATTGGCTCTCAATCATAACATCTGTTTCTCGAGTCCGCAGTCAATAAATGTCGACCATTTCACTGAAACCGATTACGACAATGTCATCAAGAATTTAATGCATAGAATAAATGCTCGAGGTTAAATATTATTCTTTTTATACTTTTGGTAGAAATTCTGTATACAGTTGTGGTCGTAAATAGTTTCCAATATTACGAAAAAGTCAATAACTACTGATAAGTCTAACTTAAGCTCCGGTGCACTCCTTTGAGACCTATAAGTGTTAATTCATTAATTTGACCAAAAATTCAATATAAACCCCAAAACTAATTCCCAAAGATCTGGTATATACACACAATTAGAAGTCATAGGAGACATTTATCAAATTAACTAGATCAACTTCTATATCAAAAGTTTAGTTTAATCGAAAATAAACTCAATTTGGTTTCTGGTTATTTAATTCACGGTTTAATAATAGAACTGATTTATAATAGAGAATGACTTGAAATGAATGATATTCCGATTCTTTGATATTATTGTTTCATTTAATATTATTGTTTGATATTTGATTACTAGTTGTTGTTGTCTTCACCGATAAACAGACCGCACGGAATATAATGTCAGCGGCAAAGCGTCGAAATGCTATTAACCGATTTGTTTGGATTGGATCAGACGCCTGGTGTTGTCGTGACTCTGTTGTGATCGACAATGAGAATGTGGTGGAGGGCGCTATCACTGTATCGCCACTCGTCAGACCTATTAAAGGTTTTGCCGAATATTTTACTAGTCTTACCCCCGATAACAATACAGTTAATCCATGGTTTTCTGAATACTGGGAACAACATTTTCATTGTAAACTCTCTGACACAATAACCACTCCCTTCAACGACCCATACCCTCATTGGTGTTCGCCTACAAGAATGATATCTCCAGATTTCCGTCAGACCCCTTCCTTGCATTTTGTGAGAGACGCCGCCTATGCCTTTGCCTACGCTCTAAACGATATGCATAAAGAAAAATGTGGCGGAATTCCCGGTCTCTGCCATTCAATGAAAAGTATAGATGGATCAGAACTTAAGAAATACGTGGAAAAAGTCAATTTCAAAGGTATTATTCAAAACATTTTCTTAATAAAACCGAATCATTAGTCAAATTTTTAATCAGATTTAAAGAAAACAAACTCAATATAACCCAAATATACATTCTATTATTATTACCATGATAGTTATTTTCATTATTTATTAACCGATTTATTCTTCATTTAAAATTGAATTTATTGATTTTTAATATATTGAAAAATGATCAGGCTCATCAGGTGCTTATTTAACTATTTGTATGTTATTTTTTGTGGAATTACTCAAAGCTAAGGTAAAAGTTGTCACTTTAACAAAAGAGTAGTAAAATTATTGTCAGGGATGGACAAAGTCCGCCTTCGGCGAGGGGGGTACCTATTTTCGTCCGGACAGGGGGTATTCTAGCTATACCCCCTGTGCCCCGCGACAGGGGGTAAATTCCTAAAATTTTCAAAATGTCTTAAAATGAGTTTTTATGCATTTTTTGATGTTTTTATGTCTAAAGTTTAGACTCTAAACTAACTATTTGATAGTTTAATTACATAACAATTTCATTTATTTTTAATATTAGGAAATTTGAAGCATTTAAAAAAATTTAAACTTATAATGAAGTAATTTTTACATAATTTTCTTAATATTAATAGATAGCGATCGTGAAAATTACGGTAACGTTACCGAAATTACCGATAATTTTACAGGTTAATTGGTAAAAGTTACAGATTAACATCCTTACTCTTCTGAAAGCATTGCTAATAAAATCGTTTCCTTCTCGTGTATTAACTGTTATGTTAATGATTTTATAGACATAAAGTGTCAAATGGAAAAGTCCTCTCAAAATCAGTCCTTTGCCCGTCTCTAATCTAGAAAGTTGCAAGACTATAATTTAATTTAAATTAACACTTTTAGTTTATATCACATCACTTGAAAAATAAAAGATTACTTAAGTTATTATTATTAAAAATCTATTATTTTTTCATTTTCCTAAGAAAATGTTAGTCTGTTTATTGCAAAACCACTAAACATAAAACTGGAAATTATTTAATTTGTTGGCCATATATGACATACTTTTGCAATAAAGTAATAAAATAATTTTGTCTAATAGATGAAAGCGGTAAGACTTTCCGTTTCCTTCCTTCTGGTGCCGCCCCTCCGCGTTATTCTATAATCAATTTTCAGCGCTTATCGAACGGTTCTTTTGAGTGGAGAGCAGTCGGCACTTATATGCGTGAGATTTACTCATTTATTCATTAATTTAGTGAATAATTTCATTTCCTAAAACTTTATCTATAAATGATTGGACGGTTCACTTCATTTTATGTTTTCCTCTTAAGTGGCCAATGATGGCGATGTGGCCCGACTTGATCTCGATATTGATGCCATGCGTTTTAAATTTGATCAACCACAGTTTCCCAGGTCTTTCTGTAGTGATCCCTGTAAACTAGGACAGGCTAAACTACAATTGGAAGGCGACACATGTTGTTGGCTCTGCACTAATTGTTCTCTTTATCAATATTTGGCAGATGAATACCACTGTGAAGACTGTCCTTTAGGTAATGATTTGTCACTCAGTCCACAGAATTTATAATAAATCCATAAAATGTTTTAACATTTTATTATAGTGAGTATACCCACCAAACTATAAACAAATCAATCCTCGATCGATAAGCCATTTATTATTTAAACCAAGGATAGTTAAAAAAAGGGGTTATTCCAAAATACCCTCCCCTGAGACTGGCTGTGTATAATTCAAAATATCCCTTGAAAAAATAGGTAAAATATCCTCTTGAAACCGAGGTATCTTGCCATCCCTTATTTAAACCTAATTCCATTTAAATAAGATAATTTCTATGCCTTTCATATTAAACTTACATTTTGTTTATTTCTATTGTATTAGACTTTAATGTAATAATTAGAGTCTAAAAACTAACCATCTATTAAACAATAATTGTTTAATCAATTATTGATGAATACTTAAATCAAGGAAGATCTTGATGTCACTAATTTTGTTTTAATATGGTGTTACGTTTCTTTGGTGTAAGTATTCATCATTTACAAAACAATTAAAAGTTTGCCAAACATGGCAAAAGGTCTCGGCAAAATTTTAGTAGGGGTATTTTGGTCGCTTCTCTAATGAGATATTTAAAAAAATCCTAAAAAATAACTAAATATAGTGTTTTAGTTAATTTAATAAATACATCACTAATAATATGCTATTTTTCATTTAAACAAAACGTTTTCATTAAATTAAGAGTAAATTTTTTTAAATTTTTGGTTTTATTCGCTTTTAATAATTGAAAAATGTCTTCAAAAAAAGAGTTATTTAAGCTTTAGTTTCATAAAAAAGGTGGGGACGGTGGCTCAGTGGTTAGCGTGCTTAGCAACTGACTCTGAGCATCCGGGTTCGAATCCCTCCGGGGA
>JAQFZL010001464.1:0-10346 GCA_034695685.1 Galumna lanceata | reverse complement strand
CTCTAAAATGTTTTGGATATAACCCTATTTTCTAAAAACAATTTAATGGATTTAATGCTATATTTTATAGCAAAGAATATTCAATAAATTATTATTACTTTAAATATTTTTTTTAATTTTTTAAATGCATTCTATAAATAAATTTTAAAATATTTGCGGAACTCTTTGCAAATGAGGAGACATTTGTGTCCGTCGGCAGAACATAGAACTCATTATTTTTATTGACATTTCTGTTGGTATATCACTCCTTATGACTCGTGTCTGTTCTCTAATGCTTTTTATTAAATTAGAAGTTAATTGACTGAAAGTAATGACAATTTTGTTTTTATTTGCAGACAATGCTTGAAATGGAGCGGTATTTAAAAGACGAGCCGAAGATCCGTCCTTTCGAGCCCTTCACATCTGATCCCTGGGATATGTTTTCAAAGCCCTTAATGAAAGGCAATCAAAGAAATGAAATGATTATCGCAGACATCGAAAGTAAATCAGACACTGAAGATGAAAAGTCATCGCCACTAACATTGTCTGGAACTGACAGTTGCGGTGAAGACAGAATGAGTGTCTCAGATCTCGATTTAAATGAAAAGAATTCTGACTCTGGATTGAGTTCATCGGGAAGTAGTGTCATATCGTGGGACAGTATGAGTGACGCACAGGCAATAGCGGCCATTGTGTCCACAACTATCAAACAACAGCTTCAATGCCAACAATTAAATAAATCGAATAAAAATAGAATCAAAACCTCTTCTCCGCGAAGAAGTTTAGCGAAGATCTCCGAATCAAAGGCCAATTGTTTGCACACAAGTCATATAAGTCATCGCCCGAACCTCTCAAACCTCTCAAACCATTCAAATCATTCACATTCGGTGCGAAAACATCATAACGAAGACGACGACTCGACCTCTACTCTGACTCCTCCGTCCTCTCCAGAAACCCAATTGAAAGTCAAACTGATTGAGCAGACGGTAGGGGCCCATCAGATCAGTGAAGGGGCAACCGTTCCACTGACTATTGTCACCACTGAAGCCATACCTTTAACCGATACTTCATTTATCGGTTCATCTATAGATCACGTGATCACAATATCCAGTTCGCCAAAGACCGGTATAAGTCCGGGGCCGCCTTCCAACGTCTCGCAGTGTAATTCCAGAGCGAGGGGTCGGTTTGAAATCAATCCGGACTCAAAACGTCGAATACATAAGTGTCAGTTCAATGGATGCAAAAAAGTTTACACAAAATCATCTCATTTGAAGGCCCACCAGAGAACGCACACAGGTTTGTAGTATTTCAACACTCCATCATTTACTCCGGGCACTCACTCCGAGCACTATTATCTTCCTATCAGTTTATAATCTATTCATTTACATTAATTTGCAAATAAGGGCTTAACTGAACGCATGACTTAATAATAATATAATTTCCTTCTAATTATTATTTTGCTTTTTATTAACTAATAATAAATGGTTTTTCAACAAATTTTAATTATATTTTATTTGTCAATACATTAGTTTTCAATTAAAATTCATAGTCTCTAATGAATTGTTACCATTTATAGGTGAAAAACCATACAAGTGTTCGTGGGAAGGCTGTGAGTGGCGGTTTGCCCGCTCTGATGAACTGACTCGTCATTTCCGAAAGCATACGGGAAGCAAACCTTTTAAATGCAGTCATTGTGAGCGCTGTTTCTCCCGTTCCGACCATTTGGCACTTCATATGAAGCGCCACCAGTGATAATGTGATTCAGTGCCAATTCAGACATTACGGACACAACGGCTTCTGTTTTTAGTTTTTATTTAGTTAATGATCACCACATCGTTCCAAAAGAAACATATGGTGTCGTCATTCGTCTGTCGTCTGTCAACGATATCACAACCGAATCACCAAATAAACAATTTTCGGATAAAAGGATTGTCTCATAATTGGGTTGACTCACAAACTAATTATTAATTCAATAATAAATTGAAGGACTCTATTAGTGAAAATGAAATGAAGACCTCATTATTCTGTTTATGTTTTAAATTTATAATTAAAAAGAAATGGAATTTGAAAGGAATCCAAACAAACAAATTCTTAATAAGCAATGAAAGGATGAATACATGAAATAAAGGGTAGTTCTGGAGATAAATGGCTTCCTTTTAGCAGTCAATTGTGATTTTTATGTGAATTATAAAAACCAGAAACAGAAGATTAAAAGTAAATTTGAGAAAAACTTAACAAACAAAGAAAGAAATGGCATTTTTACGTTCAAATATTCAATTATCTGATCATTACATGTATTATAAGTTGTGACACAATATTTAAACAAAATGTAAACTATTGAAGATTTAGTCAACTTTTAATATAATCAGTCAATACTTTTCAACACATATTCGGTGAACATTTAATACTGAAAATTAAGTTTTTCGGACAAACTTTAGGGAAAAACGAGACGCCGTTTGCACTGCCCTTCGCTTCGTATAGAATGGCTTTTAATTCTCAAATATCTTTGCTTTAAATGTTTTATCTGAGCTCTCGATCGCGAAATACTTTTCAATTCACATAATTCACACAATTTTCGCATTCAAATGATAATAAAATGAAAATACAGGTTCTCTCAAATCTAGGAAAGATTTTAACTTGCATTTCGAGTGAGGGTTAAATCCCGGCTTCCCTTAACCCAAGCTAAACAAAATGAACTTATAAAGCATTTGTGTTTAACCACAAGCATTAACCCCCGGTTTCTCTTTAAAGAATCATTAGAACTGAGAGCGAACTGTATTTATAAAATCATATTCAAGTATTTAATAAGTCTTTTTGTCTTTTTATTAATAAAAAATAGCCTTAAAAACAATTTTTACGCGATTTGTGTTTTATATACCAATTCTTAAGAGTCTTCATTTCATTGAAAATATAAAAAAAGTCTTATTTTTTAAAAATAACTGTTGTTTTCATTTTAAAATTTAAATGTTTTCTATATTAGATTTTTTTGAATTTTTCTATTCATATGATTTTCTTAAAAATAGTTCTTAAAACTTTTTAAAAATCTTTTATGCATTTATTAGAGAAAAATTTGTAAAATAGACTTACAATAGATATTAGTCTTGAATACAATCTTTGAAAGCAAAGGCCATTAAATGTGCAAAAATTTGTAAATAAATTTGAAAAACAAATTAAATTATTATTCGTCTAAAAATTAATTGATTTAATACTGAATTTATTGGTTTCACATAAGAAAAGTTCGGACCAATGAATCTAAAAATATATATAATTTGTAATTTATAGACATTTTAATTAAATTTTCAAAAGTGCTCTCAAAAAGTAGAGTCTAATCTGTAATAATGTTATCGCAAACAAAATCTTTTCTTTTAATATAAATCTTTTTATTTAATATTATTATAGCTTTTTATGTCCTCTTCTTTACATCGAATTCTATTAAACTTTACTTAAAATCTTCTTTTTTATCGATTTATTCAAAGGTATTAACGGTTTTTAAAAGGAATCAGAATTTAAAAGAAAGTTAAGGTATGTTAGACTGAATTTAGCTAATTGCTATTAGCAAGTAACTATTACTAGTAGTGTTAGTTACTTACTATTTGCTATTAGCCAATAAAGTCAAGAGTTTTCATCTTTTTTAAAAAAAGCGTAAATTTTCAAAAAATATATTTTACTGAAATGTTATCGAATTGTAAGTTATTTAAGTTTTTCCAAAAAATATAAAAGTTTTTCTATTTATTTCTGTCTATTAATTAATTAAATTAAATAAAGTTTTTTCTTCTCAAAATTCGCTCTTTTTTTTAAATAAAAAAATTCCAAAAATTTGTCAAATTATTCGCAATTTTTAAATTCAAAAAATTATGAAAGACTTTAAATATTAAATAGTCTTTAAATAATTTAGAGAAAAATGTAGTGATTTTGATATAAATTGATTAAAGGATCCAATAATTAAAGTAATAATTAATTTCTATTTAATAATAGCACTACATTTTTGCCATTTCAGTGATGACCAAATGGGGGTTAACTAAACATTCATTTTTCTTTAAATATAAAATATAATCCAAAAACCCATTTTTGGTCATCAAATAAATGATTAAAATATGTGTCAAATTTATCAGTGATTGAAGTCTAACAAATTATATCCTTATAGGATAACAAACAAAGTAAGTTTGGTTAATATCATATTCAAAAGCAATCTTTCTCAAGTTTGAAATGCCCAGTGAACTTTCCTTTTATAATTTATTTTGACTTTATGTGCATCAACTAGCAGAGTTTAATAATAGCATGCAAATGCCTCATTTTGTAATCAACATTGAGTTTTCTAATAATTGAATTAATATTTTATTAAAACTATATTTTGAACCATTGCTTCAATTTTTTGTCCTGATATTTATGAGTTGGATATGATTTATTAAACTAACATGTTAATATCTCATAGTTTACGTTTCATTTGAAACTTGAGAAGTTGCTCTTAAATCGTTTCCTGAGTGACTGAGTGCTCAAAAGTATTGATCAAAATTTTTTATTTTTGCAAAAATAAATTTTCGAAATTAATTCAAATTTATTACTAATTTTTTTATTAACAATTTAGAGGAAGTGTTGCAAAAAAATGAGATATTAAGGGCTCATAATTTTGGTCCAGAAATGAAAGGTTTCAGATATTTTAGAAGTTTTCATATTTGGTTTACACCCGAAATAAAAATAAAGACATTCATTAATACCAAATTTTAGGCGACAACTCTTAGCTTATATTCGATAAAAAAAAACAGAAAATAACAAAAAAACAGATGAAAAGCATTTGTTTTCCATTCCTTTTATACTTCAAATTGAGATCAAAAACGCAAAAATTTTAGTTATTGAATATGAAACGACTTTTTTGTACACGAATTTGATGAAATGTCATCACATCAACATATAATACCAAAAAATTGAATACAAGTTTACATATTTTTCAAACTTTGATATTTAAACGAATATTTTCTAAATTTCCGGAATATTCGCTTATATCAAGTTTTTTTAAAAATAAATTTTTTAATAAATGATTTATCCTTTAAATACTAAGCAATGGTTTAATACAAAGTTAGAAAAATTGAGAATTTTATGAAAATAATGAGTCATTTGCTTTCAATTCGTTTAACAAATTGTTTTTAATGTTTTCTTCAAATTAATTATCAATCAATCATTTTATGGAAAATCAAATCAAAAATAAAAACAATTTTTGTTATTCACTGTTCATTAAAAGTAAAGATTTGATACAAATCTCTATTTGATATCTCTGGACATCTTTAGATTCAGCAAAGATTTTAATCTTTCAAATAACTTATTAGAGTTGAAATCGTTTTCTAATTATTTTTTAATAAAATGAACAAGTTTAAATATCTACATATAATCAATGCTCTATTAAATCAATTAATAAAATAATTGGCAAGGTACATTTAGAACATTCCAGTCATAGAGAGTTGACTATCAATAAAAAGTTTATCAAAAAGACAAAACTGTTCAAAAGAAGTGATCTGTTGTTTGATTTAATGATTAATTATTTCGATTTAAATTTTATTTCAATAACTTTTAACGTTTTATTTGAAGACATAATATTAATAAAAATTTTCAAATCAATGAATTGATTTAAAGAAATAATTTTTTCATTTATTCATTATTCTATAAATTGTAACCAAAAAGTCCTGATTTTTAATGCATTTTGTTTTTTAAATTTTTAATATTTTTATAATTAAATCAAAATAAATGTCAAACAAACAGATTTTTTTAAAAAAATTAATGATTTAACAACAAATGGTCAAAATCTGTGTCATTCGATGGCATTTATTTGAAAAAAGAGGTCAAAATATCTTCAGATTTGATTGACTTCAAGACTTTTTATGGTAAATGCAATTTATTTACAATAATTATGAATATTTAACAAATAATTTAAGAAATAAAAAGATTTTATATTAACATAAATTGTAAATAAGAAATGAATGTAAAGATTGTCTCTAAAAAATGAAAATAAAATAGTCTTAAATAAATAAATTAAAGGGAAAACTCTATAATTGTTTGATTCATGATTTCATTGATTTGAGTCATAATTCAGGGCATAAGAAGACCTTTAATGAAAGCCCAGAAGTGAGAGAGAGCCTGTTGTTGGACCTGTGCCTGAGAAGTGGACTGTCCCTCCACTTCTAATAGATCTCGAGGTAGTTTGGATTTCAATGATATTTGAAGTTTTAGCCAAAACGTATCTTTACTTTTGAAGTGTTTATTAAATTGAATGAAATGATTGGAAGCGGAATAAAAGTGCGCCAAAAGTCGCTATTTTTTGAAAATTTAATTAAAACTTAAAAGTTATGAGAATTCAATAAAATTCAATACCATTTCTAAGAGTAAGTCTTGCGTTAGAAACGAATCCCTGGAAACAGTGTATTCCATTAGCATTGGTTTTCCATATTCTGAGGGTTTAAACTCTGGGGGAGGCATAACCCAATACACCTGAAATGTGGACGAAAGCCCGTCATTGAATTCATAAAATGGTGAACATATGAGTCCAACGCACGGCGTATACGAGGAATCGCTCTCTCCTTTCATTGCAATTTGATATTCCATTTGACTGTCGATATCTTTTATTGTCGGCTGAGGAACAGCTTTGGGATGACTGTCAAGTGTTCAAAATATGGTCAAACATTAAGTCATTAGTCAAAGGCATTACCTGTGATACCATCCAATTAGATTCAAATGTCTTCTTTCGAGCGCTTGTTTGATCTCTTCCTCGACGAGAGAGGCGTTATCTCTATCAGTGAGTTTACTTCTGCAGGGGAATGCCTGCAATATCGCCAAATTATGAGTTTGGACGTCCCAACTGCCCGCTAAATATCCGACCACTTCGTTATGAGTCAAATGGCAGTGAAAATCAATTAAAAGTAAAGCGTTGGTCGAAATGGTTATAGTGAACGGTTGGATACGATCCACAGCACTGAATGGAGTGCACTTCACCATCATTTTCAAAGGTCTGTCGTGAGTCCGATTCCCTAACATCTTGTGTTCGACGACATTAACATCTCTTAAAGTTTTATTTCCGTATTTTTCGGAATCAATTGATTCGTTTCCACCCATTCTTGAAAAGATTGCGGATGTCTTCGCGTCAAATGAAAGCGAAGACAAGTCGTCCCGATTTATAGACATTTTCTTTTGTTTCCGATACCACCGAAGTTTATAAGAGTCGAGTCGTTTCCCGCAGTACCTGATTGTAGACCAGGCACTCCCCAACTTACTGTCCGCCACAAGTTTACGACAGTGTGTGACCCACGAGGAAGGGCTCAGAAATATTTGCTTCGTTTCAGACAATCTAATGGTTCCGTTTGGCAACAGATCTGCCATAAACTTCGCGCCCTTAAAACCAAATGTTTGGATCAATTGATTAAATTTAAGTCTTAAGTCTTACCATATAATCAATTGAAAGACAATTGTCTTTAGGCTCCAGTATTTTATCATTGATTAGAGTCTTGAGACTACAGGGCATACCATTCAATGGTTTACGTCCGACGTGTGCCGCAGAAGAGCCCTGATTATCGTCACTAACCATTTGATTGTCACCGTTTGACATCTCTTCCTCGTCTTCCTCTCCATTCGTATCATTTTCTTCATTTTCAGACTTTTGTTCTGAAATATTAATTTTAAAATAAATTTTAGCCAAAACTGAAAAATATTTTTACCCATAATTTGATAAAAAGTTGTATTAAATGAAAAAATGAATGAAATGAAAGTCAGAAATGAATTCTTTGTTTGGAATCCCTTTTTGTATAAACTTTTGGTTTCAATCCTTTTGTTTATTTCAAAACCAAATGATATTCAAATCAATTATGTTTTCCAATAAAAATCAAACTTTTATTATATAATCAGAAATAACGTCAAAAGTTATGACACTAATCGCCGATTCGGTGACCACTTTTTCAATTAAATCAATATTTATTGAACCAAATTATTACTTCTGATAAATCATTTGTAAATTTATTAGATTTTAATTAATTATAAAATAATAATAAATGTTTATATTTGTCGTAATTAGTGTTAAAAACCGGTCAAAACATTTTTCTTTCAGATTGAATTGTTTTCAAATTAGTTTTAATTGATTTGAATATAAAATGGATTTAACCCCCGATTATTCAAATCTTGTTTCAGATCTGGAGCGCCAGGAATTACAATCGTTGGGAGGAATGGCTTCTCCACAGATTTATGGACAACTTTTGGCCATTTATTTGTTATGCAATGATTTGTAAAAAAAATCTATTTCTTTGACAATGATTTTAATGTTTTGAATCAAAACTTTTGATAATTAGAGCCAACGCTAAACTCTTGTGGAAACGGATCCCCAATAATATTAAAACCGAAAATCCAGAATTGACTCATATTTGGGAAATTGGAGTGAAGTTATGGAATCGGGATTTACCACAAATCTATCCATTGGTGGCAAGTTATGAGTGGCCAAACCATCTCAAGAATATCATTAAATGTATCGGAGGTCTGACTCTGAGGTTAATCTTTTCCTTCAATTGATTGTTAATTATTTTCAGACACAACAAGAAAACGAGCGCTGAATCTGATTTCAAAAGGCTTTACATCTATTAGTTTGGATGAAGTGATTAATTATATCGGTTTAGACGAACAGCAGACCATTCAAACCATTCTTCCTATGGGTTGGACTTTAGACACAGAAACTCGTTTTGTTATCCCTTTAAAAGTTAGCGCTAATATCGAAGAACTTTCTTCAAGTGAAGAACAATTGGGAAAATTGACAGAATATGTGGCGTTTCTCGAGAACTGACTCAAATCATAACTTTTTTTTACATTTGACTTAAATTATAATAAAATAATAAATTTAGTATTAATTAATATAAAAAGTCTAAAAATTTATTAATTTTAAATGAATTTTATTAAAGAAATTAAATTTATTTCAAACACTTTCCTAAAGTGAGATTAACAGCAGTTTTGGTCAACACTTCAACCGTTTGTTTTAAAAATCTAATATTTTTGGCGTTTAAATGTGTGGAATCGTCACAATAGATATGATAACATTCTCTCATATATCCTCTGAACGGACCTAAACATCAAATTATAATTAATTTAAAGTTAGAGATATTATTAAAAATTAGTGACAAATCGAGTCATTACTTCAAAACAAAACACATTTTAAATCATTGAATCGATTGAAGACTTCTTTGATTTAAATAATACATAAATGTAGGGATATTTTAACTAATTATTTGTCTTTTATCTAAAAATTTATTGTCAATCGACTACTTTTCATAAATAAGTTTTATTCTGATATTAGAATTTAAACGAAAAAAATCTTTGAATATTCAAATTCAATGAACGTTTGGGTATATTAGGAATAAATGGAGAATTAATGATATAATGACTCGTTTGGACACTAATTGAAATATTGAATATCAAACCCGTGTCTGTAATGAGAACAGCTTTAAGTGTTTGATTATAGCTATGATTGTTGTGATACCAAAACATGATGTGATCGCTTCTCAATAGATTGGCGTGATTTGAAAGAGTGGTAAAACTTGGAGTCTCGGAATCCAATGAAGTGATAGTCATTTGACTCAATTTAAAGGATATTCCTTCAGATAATGAATCCCAAGAATCTCTTATATGATTTCTAAGTTTATCGTCAATATTCTGTCGCGAAATTAATGCTAAGAAGTCACCAACGAATCCATTTTCTCTTATTTGTTGACCCCATTGTGGAAGTGCCTAATATTTATAGGAAATAAATATTTAATAGAATAAAAGTGAACTCACTTTAAGAATATCATAAGGAATATCCTGAGAACCCAGTGTTTGATTAAAGTTGAGGATTGTATCCAAAATGATAGCGCCCTCGAAATGGCATTTCTTATCAATTAATAGTTTTGGTATCAAATAGTCGTTAACAAAGAATTTGCTTCCGAGCGCTCCCTTTCAAACGAATACAAATAAAATTTAATTATTTTACTCTAAATTATAAAAGGAGTCAACAAATTAATATTACTATCAAGTCAAGTTTAAAAATATACCATTTAATATTTATTTGAATAATGAAAGTTCACACTGTCATGTGTGAAATTATGTGTTTTATCGGGGTCAAATTTCTATTATAAATAAAAGTTAACCAAAGGCTATAAATAATGACCTTTAAAAGTATGAATGATTTTCATTGATTTATTATCTGAATTAAGTATTAAATAACTATTTTATTAAAATTTGATAATTCCTTAATTTATTACTTATTTATGTAATTAAATGAAATTCTTTAAAATTCTTGTCATAAATTTTAAATAAATTACTTTATTTATAGTAAATTTCTTCTGATTTAAATGAAATATAAAAATTAAAAT
>JAQFZL010001463.1:0-10346 GCA_034695685.1 Galumna lanceata | reverse complement strand
AAATAATGATTTGATTTAAAAAAAATGAGCAAGATATTTAAAAATAACTTATTTTAGCTCTAAATAATAATAATAATAACTTAAAGTAATAATAATATAAATATTCAAATAAAAATATTTGAATTAAAATCTAACAAGTAAATTTTTTATATTGAAGCCCAGATAATCATAAAAAGAATACCATGGTTGGAATTTACATATAAAATCGAATATGAACCCGCGATCCAATTTTGCGAATGACCATGAACATGTCCTTATATACAGATTCTAACCATACTATTCTTTTTACTAAAATCTGTTTTCACATAAAATGTTTGATTAAATAAATGAAAATATCAATCAGTCTTTAAATTTCTAGTTGTGATCAATTCGATGGTGTGCTGAAGGCTCACAATAAACACCGAAACCGACAAAATTAGACAAATATTCCAATAATTGATTTGACATAAAAACGACGACAAAAATGATAGAACTTTCAGAACAATCGATAAATACTTTCTTTGATTCCTAAGTGAAGAAATAAAATTATTTTTTTTTCATAAATGCTTTACTCATTTACTCATTGATTTGTGTGGGGGAGTATTGATGCCATAGTATTGGATACGATATTGTAATTAGTAGCGCAGGTAATAGAAACGGATCATTCAGTCCATAATAGAAGAGAGGCATTTGAAGATTAATCCAATCCAATAGAAGAGGAATTGTGGGAATTGTCGCCAAAAATAGAAGTACTAGAAGTGTGAGCTGTAAATTCCAGAGCGAAGAATTCAGATCAACTCCCGATCGGTTTTCAATGTAATGGCATTTTGTGATTAAAAACATCAATTGAATGGTGTGTCCCAACAAACTCAAGACGAATGACTACAAATAGGATTCAAAGAAAAAATGTTAAATTTTTTATGACTTTAATTATTCATAACTTACTAAAGCGCTGACATATGTTATGCCAACGAATGACAACACAATTAAAATGAGTGAAGGAATTAATTTAAGTCTAAATGACTTCTTAATTAATTGTGTGGTTTTTTGTTGACTAAATTTAAATCTGAATTAAAGTTAAAAAAAATTAATGTTTTTCCACTTAAAGTTGAAAATAGTTGCTCACTTGTTTTGTATAAAAATATAGATAGATGAAATTATTGTGAAAATAAACGAAATAATAACCAAAAAGAAGTAACAAATTGAATGACACATCATATATAGGAATGAAAAGAGAGCTATAATTTGAGTATTCGTCAAACTTGAAGTAATTCCACTTTTTTGGTAAAAACTAAAGAATTATTAACTTTAGTATAGATCTAAAGAATATTTGCTTACTTTAAGTAAAGTGAAAAACTCGCAGAAGATATCACTAAAAGTCCATAAAAAGAAATCGAAGAAAATCTCGTCATTAAATGTTTGGACGTTTCATAAAAATATTTATTTTTAATAGAATTGTGTCCACAAATATTACTTAAACTTAAATTATTGCATTTGATTTGAATGGATAACATCGACAACAGAATTGAGACAATAATTGGCATTAAGACAACTCCAAAGTGTCTCAATATTTGTCCCATTATTTCAAAAATCGATGGCTTTAATTTCAATTCATAACTACAGTTGGGGTCAACTAATAGGTAAAGAACCGGATCTGACGAAACACTAAATTCTTTAGGTTTCGGAGAATTAAGTTTTAAAGTCATTTGAGAGTATTTCCCTTTTTTTGGATAAATATATTCGATTCGGTTTTCATTATTCCAAGGAATCCAAAAATAAAGAAAACCGATGTTCGAAGCGCTCGGATAACAGGATTTAGTTTCCAAACGAATAAAATATGAGTTCCAGATTTGATTCAACCCATTAAGACTTAGATTGTAAAATGTTGTCTCTTCACTAATGGCTATATTAAGTACAGTAACTGAAGAGAAAATCATTGTTAAGCTCTGTTTAAGTGTTGGCATTAAAATAGTTTTGCTTCTAATGGCAGTCCTGAACCGATCGATCTGTATATTCACCGGTTCTATAGTTGAACCTAAAGCTAACAATAAGTGAGTGAAGCCTTTATTAAGAAAAACATGTGAACCCATATTGAAAATTCTTCGCTCAGATTCGTGGGATTCGGAAGCTATTCGTTTCACATATCTATGAAGTGTTTCCCCCATTTCACTGAAAACAATATTAAAAACAATAATCAAAATATAAAACTTATTGAATAATATTTACCAAAAGGTAATGTTATGAAGAGTACAAACCAACAGCCATTCAGGTCTATATTGTCCTGAAAATTGAATGACAACACTCTCACGTCTAACGAGTGGTAATAATATGTAATTTGGTTTTAAAATCTAAAAAAAGAAAGAAAATGAATTTCCCGTTAAATTAGTAAAACATTTAAACCTTAGGTTTTGATATTTTGATATTTCTGTCTAAGTTTTGAGTCCACTCCCCGTTTGGAGAAAGGAAAACAGTTTGAGGTATAGGAGTTTTTGGATAATTCTTGGTTAACGTTCTCTCCATTAAATGGTATTTAATTATTTGGTTTCTCTCCGATATGTTTTGGATTACATTCAAAGTGTTTTCATCGACTAAATCAAAGAGAAGTCGATTTATTTTTAGGACTAATTGTTTGCACCAAACGATGCAGAGATGATCTGTTGATACCCACACCTATTGACAAGTTTGAGACAATACAAAGTATATGTAAATCTGTTCCTAAAAATAAGTGTTAAAGAACTGACGTCATCGATAGCTGTGGTCACTATATTCAAGTCATTGATGTTTTGAGTTTGAAGTTGAGTCAAATCAGAGCGAACCAACTTATCATTGAATCCGCCGCCGATTGAAATCATATTCATATGACTTAAATCACTGTTTCTTTTATTTTTCCAAAATTCTTCTATCCTTTCATAAAATACTATCATTTTTGAGTCGATTGGAACCACTTTTAAATGAGAATTAGAACAAATAATTAAAAGTAAAATATGAACCTGGACATTTATGAGGTGTGGCTAATGTCAAAATCAAATCCACTCTTTTGATATATGGCTGAAATTCAGGTAATGTCATCAGAGAGCGAATTATAAGACCTCCCTTTGAAACAATGTTTTTTTAATCAATAATAGATTATTTGGTTATTGATTTACAATTGAGTGACCGATGAGCACAAGCGATACATTTCTGTCTCTTTTTTCATATAATTCTAGTATTTTAATTACACTCTCTTTAAGGAAATGAGTTTGAGTTTCGAGTTTAAAGCTATTAATCCCCGAATATTCCTTAAAATTAAGTGAAAAATGTTTTAATTATAAAATAAAAAATTAAAGTAATGAATACCTCATTAAAATCGAGAGAAAAATAATTCAAATGAATTGGAGTCTCATATCTATTAGACATACGAAGAGCTACTGAACCCAAAGAGCGGACCTAATAATACAAAATTAATACATTAATATATATTTTAATTATTATAAATAAATACTTGTTTATAACTGCCTCTATTTCCCGGAACAAATACAACCGGAATTCCAGACAAATATCCAGATCTTCATTAAAATGAGTTTAAAACAGAAATTTTAGTATAATTTAAGACAAACCTAAGGCTTTCCGCATAAAATCTAATCAATGAAATATAAAATGAATATCAAATATAAATTGTTTGTATGCAAACCCCTCTCCATAAACATATAGGTTATAATCCGGGTATTTCTGAGTGATTGAATTCTTCAAAGGGATTAACTGTGGGTTCAAAGATTAATATTTCAATAAATTGATAAAATGGTTTGAACTCACAATGAATTGTGGAAATTGAAACATAAATGTCATTTCACACCGATTTTTATCATTAATTAATAAGTAGTCTATTGATCCCATTATGAAAAGTATTAGAATTATTAATAAAAATAATGATTTAAAACTAAAGACTCGACTGAAAGACATTTTATAAGTATTGGTTCCAAATATATTCTCTACAAAAATTTATAGTAAAAGTCAAACATTTTTATATATTTTTTGATAAACTTTTCTTAATTAATAAAATTCAAACTTTTATTCATTTCTACGGAAAAACATAAAAAAAAATTAATAATAAATTCGTTTCAGAAATTTTTTATTTGAGTCAAATTGTTTACGAAAATTACGGCAAATATTACAAATGTATGAAATAAAGTAAACTTAAAATTAGTTTTAATGTTGAAAATTGTATTAAAATTAGTTATTATTGAATATTTTGTGAAATCATTTTTTCAAATTAGTTTTGATAGCGTCGGCGAACTTTTCCGGCAGAATTGATGCGAGTCTTCTTCAGGCAAACCATATTATTGAAAGTCCATCCAGTCGTTGGTTTGAATATAGCTTTGAAGAAGGGGTCACTTCTGCCCATTTCAGCCCATAAGCAATATGAGCGGGTGTGGGCTTCATCTCCCGTAGCGTTACATACTTTGGAAATATTAATTTTAATTATTTTGTTATTTTATTCTATATTACTTACATTCGCAGACGTGCTTTCTTAGGATAGGACACACCACTTTTCCAGTCGGGTCTTTTGTCCGGTGACTTTCGTAAACCTCTGGAGATTCGCCATTCCTTTTGCAAAATCCACAACAAATTTTAGAACATTTAGTTCCGTTTGATTTAGTTATGGCTCTCATTTGGTTTGCCATTAGTTTATAAAAAGATTTTTACTAAACTTTAAAACTTTGACGAATAAATTAGAAATAGTTTTAATGAAAAAATTTTTAAGGAAACCATTGCTTTTATAGTCCCGAAAATAAAGTTCAGAAATAAGTAACCATTTGTGTGAACCAATGGTGTTGACCATTGCAAACAACAGCAAAACATAAGCCAATGAAACATTATTTTGATAAACAAATCTACGTGAGAACTGTTCGCATAGAAGTGTTAATTATTTGGACATCATATGAATCACATTTTATAATGAATTCATGGTTTATATCTTCAAAAATAAGGATTATTTTGTTTGTGATCTGATAACAGACTGTTTCCAAACACTAATCCTTAATCTCTGGCGCCGTATTGTTGCTCATTAATCCTTAACTTTCATTCTAATAATGAATTAAAACTAAAATTTAAATAGAATTCAAAAAAATCTAAAGTATTGACTAAATTAAACTAACTTTTAATAAACACTTATTTTCTTTATATAGAAATATTATAATAACAATTCCTAGAAATTTAAACAAAAATAGAGTCATAAAAGTAATTTAATATCATTTCATAGCATTCATTACAACTTAGGTTTCATTTTGTTTAAGATCTGGAAGTTTAACGGTTTGCCAGACATAGTCGACAAAAGCAATAGATTGTTGTAAACGAGTTAAACGATTGAAATGTCTTTCGTTATAAGGCAATAGTTTTTCCACTTTTTCTCGGAAATCTGGGATTTTCATTAGCTCTTTAGGGGGTATTTTTTGGAAAATAGCAAATAATACGGACTGACTCGCGATAATGTGTTTACTATTTGTGTTCCAAAACACAGAATAGGAAAATAAAGTCAATAATTGGTCTTCGCGTAAATCCAATAATATTTGATTTATTTGTTCAAAAGCGTTGGATTCCAATAAAATTTCTTTTATTATGGAAAGTGAACGGAAGGGTTGATCGAGTCTTATGGCTAACTTTAACGCTTTGGACCACTTTTTCTTTTGGATAAGATTTAATAAACTCTGTTCAGACTGTATTTGGTTTTCCTGTTGAACAGCGGTTTCTTCTTTTTCTTCAGCTGTTATATCACTCCAAAGATTTATTGAAGAATCAGATCCTCCGGTAATTAAGATTTTTTCATCTTTAGATTGAGTTAAAGCCCATATCTTGTCGTTGTGCGCATCAATTGTTTTGACGCATTCATTGCTTTTAATGTTCCATATCTTTAGATTTCCATCGCTTCCACTCGATATCATTTGCATCCCTCTATCGATAAATAGAACTTTGAGAACAGAACACTCGTGTCCTTCAAATGTTTTAAGACAACTGTAATCGATTAGTGCCCATATCTTAAGAGTGGTATCGGCTGAAGATGTGACTAATATTTGATCGATTGGTGAGAATTGCAAACACCAAATACTTTTTCGATGACCTCTTAATATACCCAAAAGTTTGAGCTCATCCACTGACCATATTTTAGCGGTTTTATCCTGAGAGCCACTCGCTATTAACTGATCGTTAGGAGAAACGGCCACTGAATTAATGACTTTCTCGTGAGCCCTTTGATTGTGTTTTGCACTCAAAGAGATGATTACATTATCTGAGTTTTTAGGAATTTTCCAAACTTTCAAAATTGTATCTTCACTTCCGCTGACAAAAAAGTTATTCTGAAGACAAGGAGTTGCAATCGATGAGACAGAATGTGTGTGACCCGAACCATAATAAAGACAAATGCCTTCACTCAAAGTTTCATTAAATTTCCAAATTCTTATTGTATTGTCTTTAGAAGAACTGATTAAAGAATAAGCATCGGATGGAAAGGTTTCTAAACAAAGAACGATATCTGAGTGTCCTTTTAATAAATAACAATTAAGTGTCGATAGTTCAAAGATTTTGATACTAGGACTATTTGTGGCGATTGCGATGTGACTCTCAGACGGACCCAATATTTTAATGTCCAAAACCTCATCGATATGTCCAACTAATTGCTTAACAACTGATAGATCTTCTAATTTGTGAAAAAGAATATTATTTTCAAAGGAAATGATAGCGATTTCACAAATTGTTTTGCAATAAAACATTTGAGTTATTAAACTCGAAATCGTTTGACTTTTATCTTCATTTTCTTCCTTAACGGCTAATAAAGAATTTTGTTGAGTATATAACAAATCCCCGGTTTTAAAGTTCCAGATCTTAATAACTCCTTTCTCTCCAGCCGTCAAAACTACACTTTCATTCAATTTAGAGTCAATAACTCCAATCTTTTGGCTTTCAATCACTTGAATTGATTCTAAAGACTATAAATTGAAAAAAATATTAAAAATGAAAAATTAAAGTCATTTATTTCACCTCAAAAATAGGAATCGTTCGCAACATTTGATAGTTTTTTGAATTCCAAACGATTATGAGTTGATCTCTACTACAGCTCAGAATATGCTGTTTGTCGGGAGAAAACTTAATATCAGTGACTTTACTATTATGTCCGTCCATTTTGGCGATGTGTTGACTCTTAACTAAATCCCATACATGTATACTATAGTCATCGGCGGAACCATAAATATGATAACTCTCTTCCGAAAAATTTGGTGAAAATAATACACAACTGAAGACTCCATTAGCGCCGCGAAGATTGTGAGTACAGAACTGTTTGCAAATATCCCAGACTTTGATGGTTGAGTCGGTACCCCCCGTAGCTAATAATGTGTCGGTTGAGTCGAAAACCATTTCTGTTATTCTTCCGGAATGTAAACATTTCCAACTTCTTTGTAAACGTTGTTCCGACCAAAACCATTGTCTTAAAAGTCCGCTTTGATATCCGATTACAACAGTATTTGAGTCATTAGTTAAGGCAAATGTTATGATCGGGTCTTCGCTCTGTTTATTACTCAAAACAATTAAATGCTTTTAATTCTTTAAAACTGACCTCTGATTTGATTTCAGTGACAACTCTACCATTGCTTATATTAAATACTTTGAGGACATCAAAACAAGAGCTGAAAATGTATTTCGAGTCAAAACTCAACTAAATTTTGGGTAAAAAATACATTTTTTTAAAGAAAATAAAACAAAATTAACGAAAAATACCTGCAATTTATTTCCGGTAAAAAATGAGTCAATCTTTGACTTCAATGAATAACTGATAAAATGACCACAAATTAATTAAAATTATATTTTTATCAAAAACTTACTTTTCTTTATGAAATATCTTCGACATTATTTCAATTAATTTTTAACTCAATTTAAAACTAAAAATAATTAATTTCATTTAATTGTCTCTTAAAAATTTTAAGTTAAAGTGTATCTTGGTCAATTCAACAAAATTACATCCTTTTAATAATAAAGAATTTAAATTTGTTTACAAACGCTAAGATAACACGTGTTTTGAAAATTATTACAAAATATACGTCTCATAAATTCATAAATCAAGAATCATAATAATAAAAATATGAACAAGGTTAGTCTAACATATCTTGCTCATTTGTTTGTTAATTAGATAAAAAAATCAATTAAATCCCTACAGTTAAACCTCTCAATAGTGAACGCCTCGGAAGAAAGTTTCGTTGACTAATCAGAGGGTTTCACTATTGGGGGGTTAAGTTTACATGAGTTTCATTGGGAAAAGGATTTCTCTGAATCTATTTTATAGTTTATTAATGAGAGGTTTTCACTATTCAGAGGTTAAACTGTATAAAGTTTTGCTAAAATTTTTATTTTGTCTGAATATTAATCCATTATTTTTAAGTAAAAATATATTTAAAAATAATTAGAATAAAAACTTCTTTTTATAGTTTTAATACTTTTATTAAAAATTGAAATTCAATTAAAGACATTAAAAACTTTAATTAATTCTAATAAAAATATAATAAATTTAAATAAATTCTAAAAAAACAAATCGTTAGGACTTTGAAAATATAAGCAATTAATTGAGTCATCGCACAAATCATTGCATTTTTTAGGCTTAAATCATAAAACGATTTAACAAAACATAAAATTTTTCAAAATTGTGAACAATTGTCTTAAATCAATAAAATATGTGATTAGAATTTGAAACTATTCGAGTGAACGACCCTTTTATCAAAGCAAAAGCCGACCATTCGATGAAATCACACTTAAAGTAATTCGTAGGCAATTATGTTCTCAACACAAATCTATTCTAATTAGAATTCAATCAAAAAGAGGTAACTCCAGAGAATTTCCGTAATTCTTCGTATGTGAGCCAAAATATTAGACTCCAGGGACCCATTCTATCAAATTTTAAATAAAAGTCAAAAAAATAGAGAGGAGTATTCATACCTAATCCAACAGGGAATGAAACCTTTATAAAGAGCAAAAAATCCCTCCCCTTTCACTGATTGTATCAAACAATCGGCTGAAGATTTATAGAGAAGTCCTTTTCCAAAGGTATCAGTCGGTTGATTCATAACTCGGGTTTTGATCACATCTGCGGGCGTTCCTAAAAGAGCTGCGACGAGACCTGAAAAGACGCTATAATTTATTCATTAAAGTTTGAGAAGAATGTGTTCGAGAAATGTATGAATACCTCGACAATGCGTGAGTGAAATAGTCGTCCTGTAGTTGTGTGTGTTTTAAAATTAAATGCTTTGCCGTATCATAAGTAGTCAGATCTCCCAAATTGACGAAAGCAGCCCTCTGTACATTTGGTGCCCATCCCTTCCAAAGACCTTTGATTCCGCCTTCTTTAAAGATTTTAACGAATGCATGCTTTGCGTTATGAACTCTTGGTTCCAGTCCTTGAAGTCGACGTTTACCTTCCATTTGTATTTGGACTTTGACTAGATCTGCCGGACTCGACAAGAATTGTGCTGTCATTCCTGCAGCCATTCCTCCAATTATTGCTTTCCATACGGGTATCGTTCCGTCAGAATTTTTGCCTAACATTTCTTCTCTGATATATTCATATAAAGTCATTCGAACCCCAGAATATACTAAAAGAGAAAATATTTCACAACAAAAATCAAACATTAATTGAATGCGATTTTTATTATTTAAAAATTTTTTAAATAAATATTTTGTTTCCTTTTGACTTAAAATAATGAAAGACAATCAATACCTAAATGTCGATAAATAGCGGGTGAGAGTCCCTGCCATAGACGAAAAAAGCCCTCCTCTTTCACTGAAAGTGTCAAAAATATTTATTAGTTTGAGTTTCAATTTGAAAATATTTTGAATAAATTGAAGCCAAAGTTGAAAATCGTTCACAAAATCGCCTGTTTTTCTGAAACCTCTTACTATAAATCAGAGTTAAATTACTTAATGGAAATTCAAAAATAAATATTTTATTTATTGATATTTCAAACAAATAAATTACATCTCTTTTAACGGAACAGAATTTTTCATTTGAATTCAATTAGAGTTTAGAATTTCACCTATAGTTTTGAATTTCAATATAATTGTCAAAATTCTAGAGAAAAATTACAAAATATCTATTCTAGGAATCAAAGCTAATAAATTCACTGAAAATTTTTATTTATTATTAAAGAAATGTAAAATATTTTGTTATTTATATTCTTCTGACATTTAATTTAAGAATTTAAAAATAATACTGACTTTTTTAACTGTACAACCATTTTAACAAGGTAATTTGAAATATAAAAATTCATTTTATAACTCATTCAGATTATAATTGATAAATTATAGACATAAATCTTTAAAAGGTAATGACGGGTAATGATAAATAACTTCCT
>JAQFZL010001462.1:0-10353 GCA_034695685.1 Galumna lanceata | reverse complement strand
TTTAATATATAATTATATTCTGAAATATTATATAAAAAGTATGAGTAATCTCTTTGTCACTCATTTTTGACTTTTAAGATAACTTTTAAATATAATTACAAATCAATTATTTTGATTCAATTTTTAAAAGAAATGTCTTTAATCATAAGATTCTTGAGTCTGAAAAACAGTTAATTATTAAATTAGATTTGATTTTAAGTCATTTAATTAAATTCTTACTCTTATTGTCATTTGAATTATTGGCAAAATTATTGATGAAATGTTCGGATGAAAAATCAATTAAAAATTATAAACATTATATAACACTAAAATTATGTAAAGGAATGTTAGATATAACATATTGTCAGACGATTTCGTTCTGATGGCAGTGTTTACTTCGCTTTTCACTAAAAGAAAGGAAAAATGAATTAAATAATAATGAGAGAAAAGTTGATAGTTTATAAAAATACAAATCGCAAAAGAAAACTAATATTGAATTTTTTATTGAAACTTATTTATAAAATGAAAGAGAATTTCATGAATTCCTGAATAACTTTCATATTTTATATGAAAATAATGTTTGAGTTAAATATAAAACAAAATTAAATAAGTTTTCGCTCTTTTTGTCGGGAAAAAAGAGTCGGAATTTTATAAAATATGAAAATTCAAAATAAAAAAATAAGAATAAGTTATTTATATCGAAGAAAATCAAATATTTTTTGCGTTGAAAAAGCTTTAGTTTTAACTGATTTGTGTTTTAACACAAAATATAAAATTTAAATTAAATAAAATATTTATAAATTATTCAATAATTGAAGTGAAAGGTCTTATTACCGGCGCCCACAGTATTATCGGAAATGGGTTCCACAGCACTGGTCAGGTCGAGAGTCTCTCTGCCTTTGGTTAGCACTTGGGTAAGGCTTTCCACACACTTTAAAGTCACAATTGATTTATGTTTAAAACTTTTTGATGGCTTCAGATTCTGAAGATTGTATTGAAGTAATAAGTGTTGAACACCGAAACCGTCTTCAGTAAAAGTGGGTCTTAAAGGTGTTAAGAATCTGGAATTAACCTCTTCTTTGTTAATATACCACTTTAGTTCTGGCACTGGTTTATAACGAGACGATACACATGTGATGTTCAATACATCTGTGAATCGGTAGGACTGCTGTAAACCATCGATTGTCGGCTCAGATGAGTCTTCAGGCGTTTGATTGTCTCCTATAACTCTATCTATAGTCGCAAATTATTTAGTCATTAGCTATCATTCTTAAAATAATTAACATGCCAAATTTATGTTCATGGGAAATGTCATCCACACATTATTATTGAATAATAATTTGATAAGGAATTATAAACTAGATAATTTGTAAGTTCTAAGTTCAATGAAAAACAATTTACATAATCTGGTAATTATAAGAAATCGCATTCTATTTGTTTTTAAATACTAATTATTTAGGATTTGTCTTCATTTTCATTGCAAATATTGAGTTATTTTTAAATTATTAATATTAGTTAAAATATGGATAAATATATTTATGAAGAAATTCATATTTATATTCAAAAGAAATCCATTAAATGAAATGAAAAAAAGTATTAAATTTATATAAATTCTCAAAGGTTTGAGTGAAGAGATAATTGATTGAAATTTTGATAAAAATTCATTCTTCAAAATCTTTGAGTATATTCTTATTCTCCAATGATTTAAGATTTTATTCTAAAAATTTTGTTTATCTCTTAAAAGAAATAATGAAAAATAGATTATTACGGAAGAATGTGTCGAAAAAAGCCGATGTTATTATCATAATATGATATTATGATAAACAGTAATAAAACTCACATAAAACTAGTAATATATAGAGAGAATGTTTCGAGTGCTGTACCAGAAATTGCATAAAATTTTTCTAGTCTTAAATAAAAGGCACCGGAATATACATTAAGGATAATGACTATAAAATTACATCAAATATGAATGAATGAAAGCGACGGAAATTCTCTTCTCATTTATTCTATGAATATGTTATATAAGAACTCTTTTTCTGTTCATTTTTTGAGGGAATTCTCTTCAAATTATATATTTGATAATAAGTTGGCCTCAAATCTCATAACTTTCTTAAAAGAGTGAAGGAATTCATTGAGAATTGATGTCGACTTAAGACCCAACTTATGAGACCACAAACACTTCCGATCAAAGGATGAAAAATTCTTTTGATTCGCGACTAAAGACAATCTATTAATCATTTTAATTGAGTCGACAATAATTAATGAGAAAATCGATTCTCTTATGAAAAGATTTGACCCAAAATTAGATGTTTTAATTGAATTGAATAACAAACTCATGCATAACAACAAATTATATTAATAAGTAAACTTTCACATATTGAGTAAGTGTCAAATTTGATCAATTGATCTAGGCTAATTCAACTAGTTAACATTTGCCAACACATCAAAGAATGTCTTTTAATAATTCTTCCCACGACTCGGAATTTCATGAAAATTTTTTGAAAATAACATTTTTTTTGTATTTAATTCAATTTGCATTCAAATGAAAACTGATCTGAAAAGTGAAAAAACTAATGAAATATGAGATAAAACTCAAAAAATTGAATTGAATTTTAACACAATATTAAGCCCTCAAAATGTGGCAAAATTTTAATGAGAAGTGAATATTACAATGAATTCAAATAATTTTTTTCTGCTCTCAAAACATTTTTAATGCAAATATTCAGTGAATATATAATTTGTGAGTAAAAGGCTGTCAAATATTTAAAATTCCTGAGAAACTAAACTAATGGTTATATGAAAATAGATTAACAGAAAAATGGTATTATATTATATAAAATGTAAGCCCTTTTCATCTAAATTAAGTCAGCTCTTGGTCTTCAACTACTGAATTACTGTTGTCTGTAATCTATTTTGACAAACACTTAATGAGATTTTATCTTTTGAATACCGAATCCATCGAAAGGCAACGAATGCATTAAAGCCAATACTATTTACACTCCACTAAACCATTTGAGTCCTTTTCCAATGGACTCAAAAATTAGTTCACATTTGTCTCCAATTTTAAGTTAGGATTAAATGATTAGTTTATAAAAAAGATTGAATAATATCGAGGCTTCAAATGAAAATATAGTGTATATTACAAACAATAATAATTTAAACCATGAATGATCATGATCAAATTACTTTACAAATGATGCAAATGAATATTTGTTTAAAACAAGAAAACTTAATTAGATTCACAACAAAACAATTGAATACTTTATTTGTTGGCGAAAATGATTGTCTAATTTCCTAAATTGAGTGCAATTTTTTAAGTAAAAAAGTAAAGTTTTGGCCCTAATTTACATCACTTATAGTCGAAAAATTCATTTCAATCGTTTATTACCCAACGAATAGTCAGAAATTAATTTTTTTAATGCATTTCCAGTGCTATAAAAGTTAATCGATTATTCAATTCAATGAATTTATTGTTTAAACTTATGATTGGGTGTATAAAAAAAGTTCAAACTATGAAAGGGATGGCCAAGAGTCAACTCAAAAACAACAAAAAATAATTTATTATTGCAAAATATCTTAAGTTAGAATTCTTGAACTCAAGTTTATACCTTGCTTATCTTTAAGATTTATTTTGATAATTTAATTTATAGAATAAATTAAACTCTTGAGAAAAATTGAAACTTTGGAGGAAAGCATAAAAAAAAAGCGTTTGAATTAAATTAAAATCAATAATTTTGTGGTATTCCTTTCAAAATGACATAAGTTTTGTCTTACTTTCATTGAAATATTTATTTAAAAAAATTAAAATAAATTAAAGGGAATAAAATTGCATTTAATTAAAATTTAAATTTTAGGCTCACTTTTATACTTTAATAAATCTTACGATAAATTAATAAATAATTTTTAGGGAAATTTATTAGATTTGGAGTCAAATGTCAGAAATGGTAATAATAAGGAAGACTTACTTTCAATAAAAAATAAATCCTCTTCATTATTGTGAACCTGTTGTGGATTCTTATTACGTGTCCGGAGACTGACTTCAATACTCCGGTCCTGTTTATGAATAATAGTTGACTGGCACTCAAACGGCACTTTTGATGTCAAGTATTTTGAATTGAACTGAATGTTAATCGAAGTCGTACTCAAATTATTCTCATATTTTTCCTGATAGACACGATGTTGGAACCGATGGTCATTACCAGTGAGTATGGATGTGCCGTTTACAGACGCTGATAACTGTGCCGACGGTAAAGACATGGGTGATGTACAGGTAAGGTTGACCATCTCGTTAACAGTGAACTGTGACTGCTTTCCAAATAGTATAGGATTCGGATCTTTTGGGATATCTGTGGTATTCACAAAGAAAAGAAAGAAAATTTATTAGATGTTCATGGTAAATTACGCTTAGCTTGAATAAATTTAATGATATCTGATAAGTAAATCTAATTTAGAGATAATTCAGTCATTTATTTCAAGAATATATTCACGAAATTTTATTTTGTCTTTAATACAATTGTGTGAAAATCTTAACAAAACGTTTTTTGGTCTCTATTTTAGTTGTCTTAAGATTAGAATCTATTCATTACATTAATTGTAAATTTGTTTTTCTAGAATCAACTTAAAAGTGTTGCAAAACTAATTATAAAAGCAATTAATTAGAGCGAAAACAATGCAATCAAAGCGATTACTAGTCTATTGTGCCTCAAACTCGTACTTCAATTACTTGAGTAAAGGGATCGCAAAATTATTTTCCATCGAATAAATGATTTTATTCCTTTTTCAACTAGATTATATAATCTAGTACCTTAATTGTAGGTAATTCTTGAATTTATTAAAATACAATCTTATAAAACTAGTTCTGAACTTTTTTCAAATGAAACAAAAAATTTATTTTATTTTCTATTATTTTATTTTTAGTAACAATTCTAAGATTATTAAGAAAAATATTAAATGAAATAAGAGCTCAGATTTCAAACAAGACTTTACACAAAGAGATTCTGTTTTATTCTGTGCTCAGAGGAAACGAAACGATGAAAACTTGAAATTTTCTTTCGATCAAAAGAGTGAAACTTTTTTCCTTCTTTTTAAGATCAAAAGGTTTTGTATTTTGAATACAAACTCAGATCTAATCTAAAAATTATTGACTTATATTCTCGTCAGTTCTCTCGTTATTATAGTAATGGCTTTGGATTTATATTATATGAATGGATATGAATATTATGCCAAACAAAACATATAGTCTTTTGTATTATAATATTATGATTGAGGAGTAGTGGAGAACATCATTATTCAATGTAAAGTCAGTGCCTCAGAATGGGAACACTAGAAAAGATGGTAAAGAGAGAGAAGAGCTCTGAAAAATCCCTGGAGTATATGTGAAAATAGAATTCCAGTAAATGAGGTACTGGTTGTTTACTGGCTATACAGTGCCCTAACACTACTTGTACTGAAACTTCCACAACAGACTACTATATTCCGGGCGTATTATTCTTCTCTCAATTCTCAAAAGCATTAAATTTTATTACAAAAACTCTTATGCAAAACAAGACAACACAAGAACTACATCTCTATTACCGTTGGATATCGTTCTTATCTATACTTTATTTCATAGCTTTTTGACTCCACTTCAAGTGGGTTTAGCACTAGTAGTCTCAACTCCAGTCCATTAAAAATTTAGTTCCAACGCTGAAAGGATTAATTTCATGGCGACTCTTACAAGAAATGATGGTTTTGATGGTTAACTCCTGAATCAACCAAATTATTCCTCTTCTGAACACAGACACTCTTATAATGGAATGACCAGAACTTCCCTTCAATACCACAAAACATTGAATATTCTTTATTAAGAAATTATCTTTTCTTTGTTAATGAGAGCAACAATTATTTCAATAGAATTTATGGTAAATAAGTTCATAAAACTAATGTCAATCGAGTAAAACCAGTACTGATGTATTCTCTGCTGGTTATTGCCAAAAGCTCCAGAGACCATGCTCATTCATATTTGATCTGAGAGATATTTTTTGCCGGTGCTATCACTGCCCCCTTACTATCAGTGATCACAATGGAATAGCCTCAGGGGATAATATTTCACCGAAAATAAGGCTTTCTTTAGCATTCATTGCAATAACATAAGTGTTGCGCATCTCTTCTGCCATTCAAAACAAATTGACGTTTGCTTTGAAAGTCTGACGTTTTTGTAGTCAAACAATATTTTCCCTAAAAATAGTTATTTTTGATACAAACAAACACCTAATGAAAAATTATAGCACTGGTAATAGAGCTAAAAATTCACCAACACTTTGGCTCTGAGGCACAACATATAACTTATTCTCAAAGGAAAGGAATATTCTTTGTTCATAATATAGTAGTTTAGTCTCAAAAGCGTTTTATATGAGAAGACTTAACAAATAAAAACTTTTAGACTAAAATTTTAGGCATAAAATAATGAAATGAAGAAATTTTGAAATTATAGCAAAAATAAAACTTTTTTTCATAAAAAAAAAATCTGAAAAATAAGGCATTCATTTAATATTCATTGGAAATGAAAGTGAGTTTTCACTGATTTATTCATTTGATTCACTTAAAGTCACAATTTATTTCAATTTGATGGCTAAAAATCTGGGATAACCTTTTCTATACTTTTTGTCTTAAGTTCTTCGGGAATGAAATCAAGAGAAGAAAAGGAAAAAAAATAAATATAAATCGATATCAAGAGTTCATATTTGACTCGAAATAAATATAATTCTTTTTACTTCATATGATATATAAAAAGTTTGTAAATAAATCTTTCAAATATGAAAATAAATGGATTTTCGGGTTATTTCTGATCTCAAATTTATTTTTCATAAAATCTGAATTCAATATAAGAAAAAAAAATTGTTTATTACATTCAAAGAAAAACATATTTCGATAATATTTTTGCTGTTAATAAAAACTCAATAAATTTATTTCTGAATTTTAATTAAAAATGAATTTAGTTGTTTTTGCACCATGGGAAATCATTGAATTACATGAAAATCTGTGGCTTTAGATCAAAGATAACAAAATATTTGAAAATCAATAAAAAAGAGGAACAATAATTCCTACTAAGATTTGATGGATAACTTTATTATTCAGAATAGTATTTGAGTTAATCCAACAAAAGTTTGCCCAGAATTCAATCGATGAGTTATAAACTGATCCTTAAGAAGAATAATTGAATAAAAATGGCTGACAATTGGATTATCTTTCAAATCAAATGACACATTGAAGTCATTCAACAAAAGGATATATAATCCAATTCTCATCAATAAAAGGGGTTTAATTGAACTTGGTCAATTTATATGAATTTATCAAACAATATATATGGGATATGATGTCAGAAAGTCTTATATTATTTGAATACTAATGTGAAAAGATTGATAAAAATAAGATTTCTATATTTGATAAACAATCAGATTTTCATTTTATCAAGATGAACTGACAAATATAGCTGAGCTGTTAAATAAAAAGATAAGCAGTGATATTTTATTTAGAAAATTTTTTATAAACTAAATACAAATCTTATATTAATCAATAGTTTCACCAAAACTTATCACTTATTCTGCTAAAATTAATACTGATATTAATACTAAATAAAATTATAGTTCTAATTGAAAATGTAATAATACATTTTTGAAAATCATATGAATCGTGAATTCATAGAACATTTATTTATTATAATTATTTTGTGCAAATTGAGTTAAAATTTTCAATTTATAAAAATAATGAGTTTTTGAGTCAAAATATGTATTAAAATTTTTTATGAATTGAACAATAATGAGGCTCATATCAATTGAGTTGAGACTGAAATATTTATTAAGTTTCGTTTGAAGAGTATGTGATGATGAAAAGCGTCATAAATTTTATTCTGTTTTTTGTTTTGAATTTTTAGTATTTTCATTCATTAATTTTCAATTTCATAATATTTTTGAAAGAAATGTGTAAAATTTAATTAAAAGTGAGAATTTAAGTCCAAATAAATAGATTTAAGGAAAATAATAGCCATAAGTCCTCAAATTAAAGAGGCAATAATTGAAATAAAAGAAATTTTGAAAGTTCGTGATGTGAAACAATAAGTTGTAATTTTAGTCTTTAAAAAGTTTTTCAAAATAAGAAGAGCTTCCTTTTTCAGGATATTTAGGCAAGAATGCGTCATTACTCCTATTTTTCCTAGTGGATTCATGAATTCGGTCATTTCAATAAATTGAAGAAACAAAGATCAAAATCCTATAAAATAACAGAAGACGCCAGAGAACTTGAAGACATAATAAGTGAATCTTATTAAATCATTTCGCCGTCTGCCTACGATATCTTCAATTTAATGAAAGAAAACGAAAATCAATTGTCTCTCAAAAAGTGCAGCAAAATGACGTTCTATCGACTCATGAAAAAAAGCTGATTATCGTCTGCAAAACTCTGCCAAAGAAATACGAAATCAAAAAATTTAAGAAAAATTAAAAGATTAATAATTAAATATCTTATTGCAAAATGAAAATTGAAATAGCACATTCAATCATTTTCTTAGATGTAACTCATGTCCATAGAAATTTAATAAGACCAAAAAAATTAATGCAATTGAATAAGTCTGAAAAACTTAAAGTTAAAATAAGTAGGTTAGGGAGTAGTAATATACTTCTTTAATAAATGCTTTGTTTTGAAGGTAGAGTAGCTTGGTTCAATGTTTTGTATGCAAGATGAATGTATTGATTGATCAATGGATCGCTATTAGTATCAAAAAATTCAAAGATAAACGCCGAAAAGTTTAAGAAATGAATTAAAGAGCAATTACTTCGAAATTTAAGTCATATACCGACTGAACTGTGATAGTATTTGATAATGCATCGGGCCATTCATAATTCTATGAATAGTATTTTTAATGTTAAGAATAAATTTGGAGTAGTAACGCAATCCTGTATTTATTTTTAAGAAGACCCTTTTCAAATTCTAAATCTGAAATGAAAAACTTGCTGGAAACGAGGAACATTCCATTTGATGGAAAGATGAAAAAACCAAAAATTTTCGAAAATATCAAACAAATTTCTTAACACAAAAGTTATTTGATTGATAATTTGATTAGATTAGCAAGCCATATCCTCCTTAGGACTCCACTATATAGCTGTGAATTCAATCTCATAGAAAAGTTGTGGGCTAATGGAAACAATTCATTGGTAGTAAAAATATTGGAATGGGAATTAAAGAATTAAAAAATTTATCATCAAAACATTTGATGAAATTCAGTTCGAATTTTGGCAAAAACTTTTTATAAATCTAGTGGAAAAAAAACAAAATATTGGATGTCTGATGATTGTGATGAATATTGTTTGAGTAGCAGCGCAATCCTTTAATTTTAATGTTTATTTATAATTTTATAAATTTTTATTATTCTGATTAATTTGTTATTATTATTTGAATAGAGGAATGAGTGATTTGATTGGAGAAAATATTAATTTTTAATTGAAATTTATGATAATTTGACATTTTATATGATAGCTACAATAACAGAACAGTGGTTGCTATAGTTATACTTTTGAATTTCAAATTTTCAGCCTCAACTCAATTGTTATGAAATTTATTTGAAATTATTTCTGGTCTATCATTACTATATCATTTCGTACTATCACAATCCTTTAAATACCAATTATAGATCAATTTTAATTTTATTTTCAATTGAATGAAATGAAATCACTTGTAGCTCAAAACCTTTTCGTATATGAAGAAATAAAAACAAGTTAATCAAATTTAATTTAGGTGAATCTTTAGAATAAAAAATATATTTAACCCGAAATTTTTTGGAATCTTTTTCAAACTGAAAAATTATCATAAATGATATTCAAATGTTATTAAAAAAAATATTCTTTTTCAGACAACAATTTTTAATTTTAATTAGAGGATCAATATATATAAAAATTCTGAAAAACTTTACAGTTTAACTTTTATCTATTGAAAAATAAACAAAGTTTATTCCAGGGATGGCCAAGGTCCGCCTTCGGCAAGGGGGGTACCCATTTCCGTCCGGACAGGGGGGGTATTCTAGCTATACTCCCCTGAGCCGCGCGACAGGGGGGGTATAGTCCTAAAATTTTCAAAATGTTTTAAAATGAGTTTTTATGCATTTTTTCATGTTTTTAGCTTATAAATAGTTTAATTAACCTAATTAACATCAAATTAAAGCATATTTAATCTTTTTCACCTAATTTTTCATTAAAAAACTAAAAAATTAAGAAATTTACGAAATTTTGCAAATTTTTTAAGAAATTACAGCTTATAATTAAGGCCTAAAAACTGTAAATTTGAGCTAGAATCAATGTTTAATGATATTTCACTTAATATTTTCAGCTTTTTATTGAATTT
>JAQFZL010001461.1:0-10355 GCA_034695685.1 Galumna lanceata | reverse complement strand
AATTTTGAAACCCGATATTCGGGTGAAGACATGGTCGTTGGCAAAAATTTTTGGCCGATTTATATTCAATATGAAATGCTTGATAAATTGATATTGGTTAGTTTTTAAAATCAGAGGTTCAGGAAGTTTATATACCTATTAAGTTTTTTATTCAATTTTTTTTATTTTTCAGTCAAATTTTCTTCAGTTTATATCTTGTTGGTTGAGTTCATAAAATTTAGTAATTACTTGAGGAAAAATTTATAGAAACACTTATAGGGTTAAAATGATAAACTCAACTAAAATACTTTCAATTAATAATTTGGTAAAAATTAAAAAAAATAAAATAATATCCATGTCGGAGGAGAGGAGCGCTTTATGGCAGGGGACTAATTTGCCCGTCTCACAAACTTCCTTGTCAGAGGATATTTATGAATACCCCTCCCTTTTAGCCTTCACCTCAGATTGTATTTCAGTTAAAGTTTTCTTTAATAATATTATATTAATAATTATATAAATAATATTTGACTATAACTGTGATTATAATTCAAAGTTAAGATTAATTTTGAAAATTTAGTAAAAATCAAAACATCTTTTGTTTATTGAATTTATGGCAAAATTCTAAAGAATGAAATTAATTGAATGAAAAAAATGGTTATAACGGTATATATGAATGACTCTGAATTGGATTCAATGATATATTTTATGATATTTTGATTTTGACATAAAGTGTTGAATCAAATATTCATTGAGTAGTCATTGCTCTGAATGTTTGCCAAACTTTGCGCTAACGTTTGAATTGTATTTCTTTTGATTTTTCTTTTATTTAATTTAAATTAAAACAATTTGAGGTAAAACTCATTTTATAGTTGAGATAAAGAGTTGATTCTAGCGATGGCTTCGAGGAATGGTTTCCGACGCAAAGTTTGCTATTATTACGACTGTTTGTATTGATTTCAATGTATTTGTCCTCTAAACTGATCTTTCGTTTAAAGCGGACATAAGTGGCTTCTATTACGGGAAAAAACATCCGATGAAACCGCACAGAATAAGAATGACTCACGAATTAGTACTAAATTATGGTCTCTATCGTCAAATGCAAGTCTATGTATGTCTCGTTTGTCTCTTATGTCTTAAATTGATTGAAAACCAATACATTAATAGAGACCACACAAAGCAACTGAAGAAGAAATGATTAGATTTCATTCAAACGATTATATCAGAACTCTTCAGACACTGGAACCGGACAGCGGTCAGGACTTGAGTTCATGTATGCCTTCATTTGTTAACAAAACAATAAACTAATATTTATTTCCTTAAATATAAAATTAAAGTTCATATCTGTGAGGACTGTCCCGTTTTCACCGGTTTATATGAATTTTGTCAAATATCTGCCGGCGGTTCGATTGCCGGCGCCATTAAACTCAATAAAAAGGCGACGGATATCGCTATAAATTGGTCGGGAGGTCTTCACCATGCTAAAAAGTCAGAGGCTTCAGGTTTCTGTTATGTCAATGATATTGTTTTGGCGATTCTCGAACTCTTGAAATATCAACAGAGAGTTCTCTATATAGACATTGACGTACATCACGGCGATGGTGTCGAAGAAGGTCTCACTTTTTTTTCATAATATATTTACTCCAAAAGGCTTTGAGAAAATTTGAATCAATTTTTTTAGACATTTATAATAAGCACAGGTTATAATGGAGAGGTTGTGGGCATAAGGAGTTGTCGATTGACTAAAATAAACATAAACTAAAATAAATTGGGATATTTTTCAACTATACTTTCATGTCATTATATATACCCAATATTATAGATATAAGGAACAGATCTGTTGCTGATCTGTTGTTGCACTTCTTATTGCAACTATAAATAGGATAATAATATACTATGAAGTGATTCATTCTTAAGGGTATTTCACACACATTTTAAATTAAAAAATTATAAAAAATTAATTATAATATTGTTTATTGATTAGCATTTTATACAACTGATCGGGTGATGACCGTCTCTTTCCATAAATTTGGTAAAAACTTTTTCCCAGAGACGGGAGATCTTAAAGACATCGGCGCCGATACCGGCAAACACTATGCAATCAATGTTCCACTGAATGATGGGATCGACGACTTGGCCTATGAAAGCATTTTTCAGCCAATTATATCTAAAGTCATTTAATTTTAAATAATAATAATATTAACTCACATTTAATTGTTGTTATTCTATAATAACAGGTGATAGAAACGTATCGACCAAATGTTATTGTACTTCAATGCGGTGCCGATTCTCTTACTGGTGACCGATTGGGTGTCTTTAATCTTACACTTAAAGGTCACGGAAAATGTGTTGAATTTGTCAAAGGATTTGATATTCCACTTCTTATTCTCGGCGGCGGAGGGTTAGACTCATTAGACTTTTTTGTTAATTATTTTTAATCATTGATTATAGATATACGAAGAAGAATGTGTCGCGTTGTTGGGCTTATGAGACCGCTATTGCTCTAAACGTCGATTTGCCAAACGGTCAGTAAATAAACATCGAAATATTGATTTCAATTTTGATATCAACTTTAGATTTACCTCAAAATGATTACTTCGATTATTATGGACCAGACTTTCAGTTACACATAAGCCCTTCCAATGCATTCAATCAGAATCCATATCAAAGTTTAGAGAACATAAAGTGAATATCATTTGTTTGATATATTTTTAAAATGATTATCTAAAAAGGAGTACAGTTATGGAAAACTTACGAATGATAAGTCACGCGCCTTCCGTCCAAATGAAAGACATTCCTAACTTTACTTTAATAAAAGACGAATCGATGGAAATAAATGAGGATTTAGAAGACCCGGACATCAGAATAAGTGTCGAAAAATCTGATAAATACGTAGAACACGAAAATGAGTTCTCTGACAGTGAAGATGAAGGCGACCAAAGACGTGATGTCTCATCACATTTGCCAAAGAAACAGAAAGTCACTGAAACTGACTCTACATTAGGTTTGAATACAAATAATTTAAATATTTTATCGAATAACGAATCGAATTTAAACTAAAACACAACACTTTTTGATGAATTCAAATATATTTTCAAATATTTAGTCAAATGTTTTTAAAATAAAAATCACAAAAAAAATTATTTTTAATACGATTTTTAATGATATGATAACTCGAGATCTTTTATTGCATTAAAGAAATTTAAGAAAATAGTCTCAACTTTAAACTCATTTAAAAAACTCAAACGTTTTTATATAAAAATTAACGAAAACTTATTATTCTTCGATATAATGTATATCAAGTCTTCCTCTAAGTAGTGAAGGCAATGATATTTGGCTCACCATATGTTCCAATTGACTCCATTTTCGAAACGACAACTTTAAAAAGATTTAAATCATAAAATAATTTAAGTGTTTATTAGTACCGGTTTAGCGCTTTCGTTGTAATGAGTTTTATTTATTAAAACCCATTCATCGATTAAATCCATTCCATAATTTCTAAAGAGTTCTGAGATATAAATATCGGCTTTTGTCAGATTAGACTCAAAGGGAGTCAACCATTTTGAAAGACAACGAATAGGAAAACGTGTGTTCGACGAACTATAAGCAAAACACAATCTTTTCACTGCCATTGAGTGTAATTCTGGTATTTTAGTTGAAGCCAACAGCCCTAAAATGGGTGCCTCTAAAGAGTGTATTGAGTGAATCACTTGATAATAGAGACCTTTTCCTAAATCTAAACCAATTTTAAAACAAAAACGAATCATTCGGTGATTCTTAAGAGTTTGCGGAAGACTTCCATAACGCAAAAGCGCTTCATTTGTACCCAAATTGTGGATTAGATAAAGGGATTCAAAAAGTGGACGAAATCGGGTTCTTTCGATGTTTTCTATGGAATCGTAACGTTTTAAGAGAGACTGCAAACATTCCCTCAAATGAGTTTCATTTATAAATTTGTTGTAAAGTCTAATCTCTTGATCACCAAAACTATTAATAAGAAAATAATTAAATAAGTGTTTAAATTAGTCACTAATTTACAGATATTTTGAGTATATATGAAAGCGAACGCATTGTTCTAATATTGTGAGACATTGGATGTCATCCAAGCATTGAATGGACATATCCTGACGAACAGATCGAAGCTTGTCGAAGATAAAGTCGTAAACAATATTCCATTTCTTGGGATCCGTTTCTTTGATCGCAACTCTATAAATGAAATTATTTATAATTCAAAACTTCAAAGAATTCAATACTTGTTTAGCAAATAATCAGTGGTTTTGAGTAACACTTTTATTGGTCTCAATTCAGCGGTTGTTTGCATCGGTTGTCCCGCAGATGAGCGACAAAACTGTTTCACTACTTTTCGTTTATCAGCCTTTGGTTTATAACTGTAAAACATTTTAATAAATAAAATATTTGTTAAACAAAAAAATTAATATCTTACGGATCCCTATCTTTCTGTCTATTTGTCCTCTCCTTATATAACATAAGTTCAGATTCTTTTGTGATCTCGAATTCATGTAATAAACAATTTTTTTCACGCCTTTCGACAAAACAATTAAACAAATTAAATATCAATTGAAGGGCTAATTATCAATAAATTCAATACTTTCCATACATTTCAATCTCTTTTTGTGGACACATATCCATACAAATTCCTAAAATTGGTTTCATTTCAGACATCGCTTCCATTGATATAAAAACAATTAATTAAAAGTTTTGATTTAAAATATTTGACTTAAAAAAAGGATAAATAAATATTTTAAAAATATTGCAATAAATTACTAAACATATATAACGTCAATCATATCAAACATATTTGGGTCCCTTTTATATGTATTTCAATTAAAATCAATAGAAGAGTCACAATAATATTAAACTTTTTTCAAAACTTATTTGCAATGTTTTCAAAATATGGCGTCAATTTTAAAGTCAATAACATGTAGTTTATTATATCAAATGTTATCAAATTTATTGACGTTTTATTTGTTAGAATCAACGCCATGTTTTTAAAACATTGCAAATAAGTTTTGTATTACATTGTAGTAAAGACTTTACAATAAGTGATTGAATTGTAATTTATTGAAATATTGGTAACAAAACCTCACGTTTTTAAACTGAAAGTTAATAAATAGAAATAAATATAATATTAAAATGTCATTAAATTCGGTGAGTTTTCAATTATTTTCACACAAAAACATTTAATAATTAAAGTTTGAATAATTGTCTTATAGTCAACAAAACTTCCGGAAAGTCGAGACTTGACTCGAATCGAGAGAATCGGAACTCATTCTCATATTCGTGGTCTCGGAGTCGATGACTTACTTCAACCAAAAGAAGTTTCCGAAGGAATGGTCGGACAAATGACTGCTCGCCGTTCAGCTGCGATCGTCACCCGAATGATAAAAGAGGGTAAAATAGCGGGTCGGGCCGTTCTGATTGCCGGACAGCCCGGGACCGGCAAAACAGCCATAGCTATGGGTATCTCTAAAGCAATCTCTAAGGAAACACCTTTTGTCGCCATTTCTGGTTCGGAGATATTCTCACTCGAAATGTCAAAAAGTGAAGCATTGATGCAATCATTTCGTCGCGCGATTTGTGTCCGAATCAAAGAAGAGACAGAAATAATTGAGGGCGAAGTCGTCGAGATTCAAGTGGACAGACCGGCCACTGCCGGCACCGCCAACAAAGTCGGAAAACTCATTATTAAAACTACAGAAATGGAAACAATCTATGATTTGGGACAAAAAATGATTGAAAGTCTTACCCGAGAAAAGGTCAGCGCCGGAGACGTCATAACAATTGATAAGTCGAGCGGAAGAATCACTAAATTGGGTCGAAGTTTCACCAGAGCTCGAGATTATGACGCGATGGGCCCTCAGACTAAGTTTGTTCAGTGCCCGGACGGAGAACTACAAAAGCGTAAAGAAGTGGCGCATTTGGTTACCCTTCACGAGATCGATGTCATTAATTCTAGAACTCAGGGGTTTTTAGCCCTCTTTTCAGGTGACACCGGAGAAATCAAATCAGAAGTCAGGGAACAAATCAACGCAAAAGTAAGTGAATGGAAAGAAGAGGGAAAAGCAGATATAATTCCCGGAGTTTTATTCATCGATGAGGTCCATATGTTAGACATCGAGTGTTTCTCTTTCATAAACAGAGCCATTGAATCAGATTTCGCGCCCATTCTTATTATGGCAACTAATCGAGGAATTACTCGCATTCGGGGCACTAATTATCAGTCACCGCATGGAATCCCAATCGATCTCTTGGATCGGCTCATCATTATATCTACCGTTCCTTACAATGAAACAGAAATACGAGAAATATTGAAAATTCGTTGTTCTGAAGAAGACGTTGATATGAATGAGGAGGCATTGATTGTATTGACACGAATTGCGACCGAAAGTTCCCTTCGATACGCACTTCAATTGATTACGACTTCAAATTTAGTGGCACTCAAGAGAAAGTCTACTCAAGTAACTAAAGAAGACATCAAAAGAGTTTATTCACTCTTTTTAGACGAGAAACGGAGCGAAGAATTCCTAACTCAATATCAAAAACAATTTATGTTTAATGAAATCAAGTCTTCAAACGATAAATCAGTTGAAAATATGGAAACCCTTTGAATTCATTCAATTAAATACTTCTTAAACCGATTCAATCATTTCATTCCTAAAGAATTCATTAATTCATTCAAAAAGTAATGAAAACATTTTAAACACAAAATCTAATAATAAAAACAATTAAAACATTTGTTTTTATAATTAATGGAAATAAAATAAAATGAATTTATTGTAATTAAAGAGTAATTAATATTAATATCGATATTTAGTTGAGTAGTCTTTAGGTGAGACGACGAGACCCCTTCCCTTTCGTGCGCCCCTATAGACTGTTTCCAGAATATCAATCATTTCCTGTTTGTCTTCGAGAGCCCAATTGATTTTGTTGTTATTACCGGTTCCCAAATCAATCATAATATGTTTATTCCTGAAGAAGAACATGACAGTACACGGATCGTACAATTCGTACATTTTGTTAAAGTCTGGCACTTCTGTGATGTCCACTAAATAAATAACTCCAAAGTTTTTAACTTTTTCGGCGATACCGTAGAGGACTTCATCCATTTTCATACACGTCGGGTCCCAATCGTGCCCAAAACGGATCACTACAACCCTATCCTCTTCAGAAAGGATTGCCTGATCCACTTGCCATCCATTGTGCAGATGTTGAAGCATATAAGACATGATTTATTTCTTAAGATTACAAAAAATTTCATAAAATTTAAAACTACTTTTGTTTATGTTTTCACTCAAAACATCCACACATATGACGTAATCAATAACTGAACAAAAGTGTTGATATTTTTGTAGAAATTTTTAATTTTAATGATAACAAAATGTCTACGAATACAAATTGAGCGCCAAATAGTGAAAGAAATTTTCTGTGGTTTTAAAAGTGCGCCAAAAGTGACAAAAGAGAGACTTTTAATATTAAAGAGACTCTCAAACTATTAGTCAAACATTACTTTTGATAAGACTTTTAATTTAATTTAATTGAAATAATGAGCGTAAGTTTATATAACTTTAGAGTCAATTAATTTTATTTTATTTAAAACTTTTAGTCAAACGACAGTCCAATGGATGATATCAATAGTCCCGTGTCTTCACCAGAAGCTCCTTTTGAAGACAACGATGAGATACCAAATGATATGATAACAGACGACGAGTCTGTTGTCAATCAAGAGGTGAACAATAGTGGTCAACAGCGGCCACCAATGGTTAGGGACGGAAGGATTGGTGATGACTATCATTCAGATGAAGAGAGCGGTGAAGAACTTTTCGGTGATAACTTTGAACGCGATTATAGGCCCAGACCTGAACTCGATGTCTATGAGACCGATATGTTGGACGACTCAGCAGTTTCTGAACTATCTTTGGGGGAAAGAATCGCTGCGGAGGCAGATATGAGACAAAGAGATAGAGAAGATGGACGTCGTGTCGGACGAATGAGAAGAGGTCTCGATATGTACGAAGAAACCGACGACGACTCCGAACGCCCCCTCACTGGTAGGCGAAGACTCATCGCTCAGAAAAGACATCAGATATTTGGAGCAGAAGAGGGCGAAGAAGATATGATTGAAAGCATTGAAAATTTAGAGGACACTCGAGGTATGACTGTTCGGGAATGGGTTTTCCAAACGGCCCCAAAACGTGAAATTTACAATCGATTCAAAAACTTTTTGAGGACCTGTACTGACGAGAAGGGAAGGAATGTCTTCAGAGACAAAATCCGTTCGATGTCTGAAGAGAATAAACAAAGCTTTGAAGTGGACTATCATTTGTTGGCCGCTTCCGAACAGGTGTTGGCCTACTTCTTACCGGACGCACCCCTCGAAATGTTAGAGATATTCAATGAGGCGGCAAAACAAGTGGTACTCTCTATGTTTCCGGCCTACGAACGGATCGCAAAAGAAATATTTGTTCGCATAACAGAACTACCTCTCATTGAAGACATCAGATCCTTAAGACAACTCCATTTGAATCAATTGATTCGCACTCACGGAGTGGTGACGTCTACCACAACTGTTTTGCCTCAACTCTCGTTAGTTAAATACGATTGCATTAAATGTAAGTACATTTTGGGGCCATTCGTTCAAAACCAGACCGAAGAAGTGAAACCCGGCTCATGTCCTGAGTGTCAGAGTTCGGGTCCCTTTTCTATAAATATTGAGGAAACCATTTATCAAAACTACCAGAGAATCACAATTCAAGAAAGTCCCGGAAAAATAAGCGCCGGTCGTATTCCCCGTTCCAAAGATGCCATTCTTTTGGGCGATTTATGTGATTCGTGTCGACCCGGAGATGAAATTGAATTAACCGGAGTTTATACCAATTCATATGACGGTTCACTTAACATCGCTAATGGATTTCCTGTCTTTTCAACTGTAATAATGGCAAATCATATTCTTAAAAAAGACAACTGGAGTTCCGTCAGTGCTATTCTCACTGATGATGATATCACTAAAATACTGGGACTCTCCAAAGATCACAGAATTGCGGATCGAATTTTCGCATCGATGGCCCCTTCCATTTATGGACATAAAAATGTAAAGAGAGCTCTGGCGCTCTCCCTCTTTGGAGGTGAGGCCAAAAATCCTGGAAATAAACATAGAGTTCGGGGAGATATCAATGTTTTGCTTTGTGGAGATCCCGGAACTGCGAAATCACAGTTTCTTAAATATGTGACAAAAGTTGCTTCGCGAGCAGTTTTTACAACAGGACAGGGCGCCAGTGCTGTTGGTCTCACAGCTTTTGTCCAAAAGAGTCCGGTGACAAAAGAGTGGACTTTAGAAGCAGGAGCTTTAGTTTTGGCCGATCGCGGGATTTGTCTCATCGATGAGTTCGACAAAATGTCAGACAAAGACAGGACTTCTATTCACGAAGCGATGGAACAGCAGAGCATTTCAATATCAAAAGCTGGAATCGTGGCCTCATTACAGGCGCGCTGTGCTGTCATCGCTGCCTCCAATCCTATCGGTGGTCGATATGACATCGGTTTAACGTTTTCACAAAATGTAGACCTAACGGAACCAATCATTTCTCGGTTTGACATCATTTGTGTAGTAAGGGATCAGATCGACCCCTTCGCTGACCAACAATTGGCTAAATTTGTTGTTCGCTCTCATATTAAACATCACCCAAACGTCACTGAAGATGAGTTGACACAAGTCAGAGACGCCACAAATTCTGACACAATTGAAAACGACTCAAATCAAAATGTTTCCGAATTGATGGACGATATAGATATTGAACCCATTCCTCAGGATCTGCTCCGCAAATATATTATTTATGCGAGAGAAAGAGTGCAACCAAAGTTGGCTAAATTAGACCAGGAAAGGATTTCCAAATTATATTCTGAGCTCAGACGTGAGTCACTTTTGACAGGTTCTATACCTATCACTGTCCGACATATCGAGAGTATCATTCGATGCGCCGAATCTCACGCGAGAATGCATTTAAGAGATGCAGTCACTGATCAAGACGTGAATATTTCCATTGAAGTGGTTCTCGAGAGCTTTATTGACACTCAAAAGTATAGTGTCATGAAATCAATGAGAAAAGTCAGTCTCTTTTACTTCTGTTATTCTATTGTGAATTCCGATAATTATTTGTTTAATAAACTTTTAGACTTTTGGGCGATATTTCAACCGTTCGACCACTGAATTATTGTTTACTATATTGAGACAAATGGTTAACGAAGAGCTGACGCTAATCCGTAATCGTTCTTCTGATCAAACCATTGAAAAGGTTGAGATTAATGAAAAGGATTTCGCAAATAAGGTCTGTATTTAATATATTTTATAATAAAAGGATTAA
>JAQFZL010001460.1:0-10356 GCA_034695685.1 Galumna lanceata | reverse complement strand
TTTACTTTATTTTATTTGTATCGAAATCTACTTTTATTAGTTATACTTGAATTTCATCCGGTTATATCGAGATTTTGGTTACATTTAATCCGGTTATATCGAGGGCATTTAACATTAAGGGTATTATAGAAGCCGTCTGTGCTTTAATTTCCCCTGGTTATATCAAGTTTCTGGTTAAACCTTGAGCTGATAAATCGAGCGTACACTGTAATAGATTTATTTTCTCATTTGAAGTAGACCTATGAGTGAAGGACTCATTATTGAAAGACATGAGCGCACAGATCCTCGAAAATCAATCGACTGCTGAGTCTCTTCTTATCGATACATATAATAAAATTCTAAATCTATTGCAGACTAACAATCAAATCGTTGTGTCCAATGGATTTGCACCACTTTCCTATGGATAAACAGAGGCCAGTACTCAATAAATGCTGAGCTTTCAATATATCAAAGAAAAACATATTCAAACAAATACTTATTGTCTATTATTTTCGTTTCAGTTGTCCACTCATTTTCGGCAGTTGTGAGTCCACTCCAATACACTTTTCAAATAGACGTCAATATTTGTTAAAATAAATTTTCTTTTTTCTGACAAACATTTGTTTCAAACTGGCATCAGATGGATATCCAAATGAGCAGGTGCTCTACAATTGGGAAAACAAACCAGTTAGTTTTAGCAACAATGACTTTACTCTCTCCCAATTCGATTTGTTGTCCACAAAATACAGGAACGGAACCGTTAGATTTCAAAGAGGTTTAACACACAGTTATACTCATTTATATAATTTGATGGGTTTTTATGTTTATTTAGGCAATTATTCGATGTTGCAAGTTAATTTCAATCTACGACGACACGTAGGATATTTCCTGATACAGATATATGTTCCCTGCTCACTCATTGTCGTACTTTCGTGGGTCTCTTTTTGGATAAATAGGTTCTCAATTGTCATTAAATTGAATTCCAGTGCAAACACTGTTAACACTAAATGTTTGTATGTTTGTATTGCAGGGAAGCCACCGCAGGTATGCCTCAATTCATTCTTTTTTCATTCTTTCCATACTTGGCTGACAAAAGTCATTTACATTAATCATTTTCACCACTTATCTGACACAGACCGGGTCGGGTTGGGTGAGTCTCAACACTTTTATCAATTTCATATTTAAATTAGTTTTTATATCATTTGAAGAAATTGTTGAATATTTCAGGATTTTATATAAATTAAACTTCAGTTTTCGGTGATTTACTTAATTATAAACATTTCAATAAAAACAATCAAAAATATCAATCATTGAAATGAATAATTGTTGACATATGTCACTGCATTTATGAAGTAATATATAGTATATATATTTATATTTGTTTTGCACCCAGCATATTTCACTATTAATAAAGGAGAATTTTCCCCTTTAGTTAATAATGAGATTCAAACTTTCTTGAAAAATCTGATCTTTAGGTGAGTTAACCTTTTGGGTAAACTCATGGATTTGATAACTTATTTTTTATCCAAGAATGAAATGAGAATAAAAAATCAATTTATTTTATCTGCGATAATATTCTATTAATTTTCTATTATATTATGATTTTTTATAAACTCTTAAATTTTTTACTTCAAATTAAATCCATAAATGTAGGGGTTATAGGCTTTGCCTCAAACCTTGTTTTGTTCAATTGAATGGAAGAATTGAGTTGTGATTCTGAAAAATTTAATCAAAAAAACCTTTAAAATAATTTTTGTGAACATATTTTGATTAAATTTCTCTCTGAATCACAACTGAATTCTCAAGTTTTCATTTCAGAGCGAATGCGGAAAACTTGAATCCATAAACAGTTTTTAATAAATATTTTTTTGAATATTATGTCATAAATTCTAATTAAAACCGACTCTAAAGATGTGAATATAATTCTGAGAATCAAAACAAAACCCTAAATAACCATAAAATTGTCGGTTTATTATAAAACAGTGAATAATCGCAAAAAAAAACAATACTATTCTTAAGGCAATGATTATACAAATTCTATGCGAAGCGATGAACAGAATTTTATGCAAAACTTCTGCAAACTTTGAACTGTATGTTAAGCTCTTTATTCAAATTTTATTCAATGCTTGAATAGGTTTAATATTTTGCGATATTACTCACAAAACTAACAAATGAATTGAAATTAAATATTATTTGATGTAAACAAAGAAAGGGGTCATTCATTGTTTCCAACTATTCTTCATTTATATAAAGAATATATTTATACGTGTTTTTAGTATTTCATCAATTCTTCAATGAAATAATGGATCCGTTTTTGTGTAAACAAAAAGTTTTATTTGTGTTAAACTTTTTCATTAGGCGTTACAGCAGTTCTCACTCTTTCGACATTTGGTTTGGACTCGAGAAGTGACTTACCCCGAGTCAGGTATGCCTTACAATAGATTATAGATTGAAATTGATTTTGAAAATTGTTTGGAATACTTATTGTATGTATAATATAATGGGTTTCCTTTAATCAAAGTTATGCGACAGCATTGGATTGGTTCACAATTATGTGTTTTTTATTTGTGGTCTTCACTCTATTAGAGTTCGCTGGCGTTCATTACTTCACGAAAGTGGGAACCGGTATGTAATAGATGTCTGGAAAGACACGAACTCTCCTCTAATACAATGATTGAAATGAAATGATAGGAGAAGTGCCGTTCGTTGAAATCGATGAGGACTGGGCTCATGAAAAGTATGAGGACGACACTGAAAATCCACTTAACATTATAGCGCCTCCGAAGGCATATCAAAACGACGAGAAAAGGGTATTTATTTTCAATAGAATTCATTTGTTATTATACTTGAAATGAAAGGTTTTATCAGAAAATAAGAAAATCCCTTCACTTGAGTCCATTGATTGCATTACTCAAATCAAAGTCTATCGCGTGACCAACTTTTGCATGTCTTTCCTTTGCGCTCATCTCTCCTTTAATTGAATTTCGATTAAACTTATAATCAGAAATATTTTCAACAAATTTTTATTTTTATTAAAAATAAGAATTATTTGATTGAAATTCAAATAAGATATTAAACATTAGATAAGAATTTAGAATAATTAGTATTAATTACTCAATCATTTCTCTTAAAACATATTCTAGCTTTCAATCATGAATTTTAAAATGATCATGCTAATTGCCTCAAGACTTTTAGCACTATTTCTTATGACTTTAAGCCAAATATTTAAAGGATATCCCGATTGTGGACACAAGACATTGATCTCTATCTTCTATAGACTACTCTTTTATTTGAAAGACTTCTTTATTCTATTTCTTTGAATAGATTTCAGTTCCGACTCTTTTTAGAAATCTTTAAAAATATAGTCTTAATATAATTGAAAATTTTTCTTATTATGAAAAAAGTGTTAAAAACTCAAAGCGATTATTCAAACAATAAATTTTGTTTCTCTAAACATAAAAATGTGACAAAAAGTAAAGAATTTACTGAAAATAAAGACTTAAATGAAAAGAAGACTTTTCTAGATTTTGAGTACATTTCTATAAAAATGCATTTAAACTAAAAACTTAAGGCATTCCTCACTAAGAGTTGAGAAATCAAAAAGTTTACAAAAGAAGTGAATAACAAAAAAAAATGAAATCTATATTTGATTAAAATATAAGAAAATATTTCGTTAATTAAATTTTATTTTAATTCAATAAAAGTTATGAAACATTAAAAGAAAAACAGTTAACAGTATTTTAAACTCTAATTAATGACAAAATAATAATTATTAAATAACTCTAAATAATAGTTAAACTCTAAATAAAATCTTAATTTAAAACAATTAATGAACGGATAGTTAATAATAAGTCATTTGAAAAGATATTAACCAAAAGTATAAATAATAACTGAATTAAATGTTTAACAAAATGTGGTTTTTTTGTGAAATAATAATAAATAATAGTTTGAGATAACGAGGAGTTCATAGAATGACATCAGAGGTTTGGATCAAAGGATCGTTTTCTATGAAAATGAGTGCATTCGAGTAATTAAAACAATTAGTGTTTGGTTTGAAATACGAATTGCAGTCAAAAGAGAGTTGAGTCAAGTTTTTACACAAAAGTTTAGTTTCTTTATTTGCCTTTTTGTTTGACAATTGTTTTGATGTCTTCACAAATTTACAGCTCTTTTTAGCCGAGTTTTCATTTGAATGTTTCGGATATTTTCTTTGGATCTGTTCTAACAGTTGTTTGCGGTCCCGAACAAAGTATTCACACTTGAATTCATGCCATTCATTGCCATTGAATTGGGCGACACTTGTCTTCTGTCCGCTTAGGAAACAGTCGTTGTTTAGTATCGATGAAAGAGGAGTTTTGGCCCTCTTTTTAGATTTGAAACCAATTTTGTGAAAACCATATAAATTCAACTGACGGACGAATGACGTCATGTTTTTTGTCTTAAACAGCTTTAAAGTGTCGCTTAAGTATTGCTTTTGAAACAAATCATAATTTATAAGAATAGAGAGTCCGTCGACCGACCACTTAATGGCATCACTTTTGCACTCATTTAGGATTTGCCACAACTTTTCTGGAAAACGCATTAAATTTGGTTTTGATTTCAATGAATTCACTTTTTCTTTCGTCTCTTTCTTTTTGGTTTGATTTGTGGTCTGAGTCTTATTCTGTGCCTCATTTTGTGAGTCAATTGTTTTTTGCCACAATTCAAGACAATCTCCAGAAGCGAAGGAGTAATTGATTTGAATGTCTGTTAAGTCAACCGGTTTTAAGTCAATTGTTTCGATGGAATCCATTGTTTGATCCATCGGTTGGTCGAGAGTGGGCTCATAAAATGGTATCAATGGTGGTATCGTATCCTCAAAGTTAGACAATTGCCATATAGTCTGTCCGTCAATCGATATCTCTTCAAATGGATTCATATCACAGAAATCATATGATTCACTCATAACTCGATTCTTAAGACAATTACTTTGAAATCAATGGTTTGTCTTAAAAGAGTAATCCATTGAAAGTCCTTTAAATCATTTTGTAATTCAATTGATTTTCACTTAATTTTTGTTGAATTGTTTTGAATTAAAATATAATTCAATGGAAAACAAATGACAACATTTTTTTAATTTTTATTCCAAATCTTTTGATTGGCTCTTAATATCGAAGGCTTCAGCCAATCAAAAGCCATTTATTATTTAATATTTTACACTAATTTTTATATAATATTTTTTTAGCCAAATCTTAGCATTATTTGATTGAAGTCTTGTTTTTAAAATAAAAGTAAATCACAATTAAATCATATCTAATAAATACTATAACTCTATTTAAAGGCTCAGAAGTTAATCTTCAATGTATTTAAAAGACTAATGAGTTTCAGAGTCTGACTTAGAGTCTAAGTCTTAGACTAATCTTTAATTAGTTATCAATTAATCAAATTGTTTGCAACGACTATAAACTCAATATAATTAAGATTTGGTTAATTGTTTTATAACTTTTGTTTATATTTGATTGTCATTTAGTTTAATAGATTTGAAAGAAGACTTAAGTCTGTATCCAAAAGCAAAAGGAGATCAAAAAAATACCAAATATATGACTCTTTGGATGTGAATTATTCTAACATTTATTGTCCAAAACATGGCTTCAAATCAATTGATTCACAATTAGACAAATTTAGAAGATTTGAGAGTTTAGAGCATTATATCAATGAAAGAATGAGAAGTAATGATCCCAACGGATCTGATTCTAGTGATGACAACTATGAAGATATGGATGACAACGACTTTGAATACGAAAGTGAACTAAACTCTCAGCACAACAACAATACTAACAATCAGTTAAACCTTTCAAACACTAATACCACTCAAAACAATGGTTTCACTTCAAAAATCTTCAATTTTCTCCTAAATTTTTGGTATTGTCTGACAGTCAGCCAATCATATAAAGAACAAATGAGAAGAAGAAGAGTCAGAGGACAAGGATTGACGGCTGCCAACAGTGTGTCACTAATTGACAAAACGAGTCGAATATTATTCCCATTTGTTTGGGTTCTTCTGAATCTAATTTATTGGGTTTTCCTCATCTATGAGAGAAACAGCGAATTTAAGATGTGGTCCAATCAATGATACCTTTCCTTTACTTAACCGCTAGTCTTATAAGTTATAACTTTAAAATATTTCAATTATTAGTTATTGTTATTTAATAGAAGTTTTTACAAAAACTGTAAAAAAGACTATATTTATGTTTGTATTCTGTCTTCAGATTTGTTGACAGAAATTGATTTAAGTTTAGTTTTATTTGAAATAAAATCTCAGAAAATCTTGTTTTTGATAATCCATTACTCGAGTAAATGATATTTGGATCAATCATTGGACTAAATCTGAGAAATAAACTGAAACTAAACCTATGCTTAACTCAAATCAATTGAATTATTTGTCGTCGAATTTATCGCTAAAAGTTTTAGAGAAGTTTTCAGTTAAAGAGAGAGAAAACAATATTAATGCTCGGAATCACGAAAATTGATTTATTAAATGAAATGCTTTATGTCATCACAAATACATTATAATAGCCGTCAAATCAAATGCAATTTATTTGAAGTTTTGGACAGAGTTTTGCATTAAATGTTTGGTCCGCCAATAGATATGTCATTTGCTTTGAAGTATAGAATCATTTTTTGGTCATTTAATTGGTCTTAACATAAGTATAAAGTTTTTGTCGATAAAAGTAATGACAAAAAATGAATAAAAAGTTTTTTTTTAAGAAATAATTGTTTGGGAATCAAATGAATTTGTTTTGTTGATCGAACTTCATCTCTGCTCTCAGGAATGTATACCAATAAACCAAATTCATTATAACAAAAGCTAAAGGAAATATGACCCGCGATATTCTGTCTATTTGTGAAACACTATTTAATTGCAAAGAAATAGACTGACGACGACGTGATTTGCGTCGACTAAATGTGTTTCGAATTGAGGCACGAATTGAAGACAAACGACTGAATTGGCGCCCATTTTCCCTCTTTAGATGCCGAGTGGGATGTCTTTGACACTCGTGGCTACACCCGTAAGAACTTGTAGTCGGCTGTTGAATGTCGTACTCGTAGTCATACGAGTGTTCTATCGGTGGTTGAGATCGAGGCGATGACGACAACGAAGACACGGCTTCGCAGTCGTCTCTTTTCAATACAACTAATCCGCGATCGCGTTCTGTTGAATATATTTCACTTTGTTGTCGATGAAACTATACATACAATTATATAATCAATTATTTTCATCATTCATTTCATTCAAATGTTTATAAAAAATTCACTAATTCTAAAAAAAAAATAGAATGAACATGCACATTACATGCACATTAGCTGAGATGGCAAAAGGTCTCTCTCTAGGGGGGAGCGGATGTTAGGGGGTATTTTGGTCTCGACTCTAGAAGGAAGTATTTTCAGTCTAAGGGGTATTTTGAAAAAAGCCTTAAAATCGCTTAAAATGAAGTTTTTTCGTTGAAATAATGATATATAGAGTCTATATTATAGACTATTTCTGATACAAATAACCATTAATTTAATGAATTATAAACAATATTTTAAATTTTTATTCAATTTTTGTTCTAATGTTTCTTTCAATAGTTGGAAAATACCTTAAAAATAAGCCATTTTAACCTTAATTCTCAATAACTAAATAACTCAAAAATAAGACTTTTGTTTAAAGTTTTTGTAGAAAAATCATAAATTTTCATCAAAATTTAGCAAATCGGAGCCGGCTCTGAGAAGGGTCCTTCAGCGCTCATTCTAGGGGGTATTCTTCGATTCTAGGAGGTATTATAGAATACCCCTCCCCCCCTATTTGCCATCTCAGATATTAGTAATGCATGTAATGTGACATTACTGAAGACAATATATTTCAGGGAAACTTTTATGGAATGTTTTAATCGATTTGTGACTAATTTTGTGTTTGAATTGAAGAAGTGATGACTTATCGCAAACCACTTATGTATGAAACGGAGTGTAATTAACTCACAATAATCGGTGGCTCCAAAGCATTGTCTTTAAGCCCATAACTATATTCATTATCGTTGAGTTCTTCACTGAATTCGTGTCCATTTTTACTCCCATTTCTGTTGAGTTCAGAACTGATAACTTTATGTAGAGTATGGTTGCCGTCATCTTCAAAGTCCTCATCACTGGAGTACTTATCGTCGATATCATCGTTATTATCGTATTCTATGAGAGCCGCGGGAGAAAAGTAATACTCTCCGGAACCTCAATATAACAAAAGTTTAGATAAGTTTATGGCACTCGACGTCAATAACAAAATAAATACCAATTTTAGTGAAGAAGTGAACAAAACCGAACTCAAGAATTGTAGCGGAAATGAATGCAAAACTAATGTATACGAAATAGTCGAGTGCTGTCAGACTTCACATAAGAACAAATCAATTATTTAACAAAAAGAAATTCAAATGAAAATTTTCTAAACAATATTTTTACAAATAAAAAGACTAACAACAAAACTAACAAAGACTAACTAGGGCACTTTTGGCAAGTCGTTCCTTAATTCGAGGCCCAGGAATGTCATCGTAAGAACAGTAGTCAAACCTTTTGGAAAAATATAGAAATTTTGTGAAACTATTGAAACCGATATATCATTAATGGTTTAAATGATACCTAATGTAATTCTATCCGCTTTTCCACAAAAAACAAATAAAATCAATAAATAATTTAAAGAACAAACAGAATGATTGCAATACCCGTCGCCTCTCTGTTTATCCAAAAGCTATAATTTATATAAACGCTATAAATGAGCCATAATTTGATGTTTGAGTTATATAATACCTGACCCATGAAAGTACGACTAACATAATGCAGGGCGCGTACACCTCAATCACAAACGAACCCATATGTCGCTGGAAGTGAAAACTGGCCAATAATATAGAGTACGGACCGTCTTATAGACAAACAAATACTATGTTATATTTCTCTAATGAGTCATTAAATACCTTTGCGCTCATCATTAGTTTTATTAGTGACCGGAACAGAAATCAGATCAAACTGAGACATTTTCATGTCGGGGTTTATCACTACTTTTCGCATCGGATTCCACCTATAGATCACTTCTTCCATTGAATATCCGACTGTTTTGAACAAAATATAAGACTAATTTTGACTCTTTTCAGACAAAACTTTATTAAAAATAATGAGAGGATTAGTTCTCACAACTGCCTAAAGCCAGTGGACATCTCTGTTTAAACAAATACATATTTGAAGGAATGATCAATAAATATATGATTCAATTAATTTTATTGAGAAGACATTACCTGAGTATCCATTGGAAAATTCTCTAAATTCATCGGACAGTTGGCTGTAATCGTCATTCTTATTATCAGAAAAGTATGAATTAGAAGTTTATTCAATTACTCAGTTTGTTATATAAAAATTGATTATGTTATACCTTGATGAATAAAGTATTTTGCCATCAGAATAAATGCGAACAAATTTGTTGGGAAGAGTTATAACGTGCATATGTGACTGTCGAGAGTTTAGAAAATATGTTGGAGGCTGTGGACAATCATCAAAACTAACCATTAGTTGAAAGCACTCAAAACTCAACTTTCATTTGTTATATCAGTGATTCTCTTCTGAATACTTATTCTTTGCTAAATAAGTCGTTATATTTATAGCATTTTTGCGAACTTCATATCGTTGTTAATATACGGGAATATAAGGATCAGTAATTGACTCAATCATAGACTCAATCAAAATCACTAAACACATAAGAATCTTAAGATATGTGTAATTCTTGCAAACCATTCGTTATAACAGAAAAAATATTTTTGAATTATTTGATGAATCGGTTAATAATAGAGAAAATTAATCCCTTTATAACAACAATAATATTTTTCAGTTCAAAATAATTCGTATTTTAAAGATTTTCTCTTTTGAGGCTTCAATTTTCGCTCAGAATAAGTGAATAGAAAAATCTGATCAAAAAAGATATATATATTTGAAAAGATATAAATGATTGTCAGAAGAAATTGATTTTCTTTTTGTAAACCTATCCGTCAATGAAGTGAATGAAGTGCCCGAAAATCTCTACATAAGTGTTGTGGTTATGATTTGAGACCATTTCAGATGAAATGATCGATAGATTATTGGATTGAATCATAGCTTACTTTCCAAATCCTGTCCAACATATATATGGAAAGGGCTAAAGCAGGTGTACTCAGTGTTCGGTTGGCATTAATTTCCATTAGAGATCTGGTCTTAAATGAAAGACGTCTGTCAGTCCACGTCTGGCGAAAATAGCAGTCCATTACGTATGTCTAAAACCATTTCAATCAAAGTTTATACAATCAATAAAATAGACAAACTTTACAAATAAAATAAAGTCATGGCTCT
>JAQFZL010001459.1:0-10356 GCA_034695685.1 Galumna lanceata | reverse complement strand
TGTCGATAATATCGATCAGCTCTTTATATGCGTCTATTTTTTGATCCAAATCTCGTCGAATTTCTTCTTCGGGATCACCTTCTTCAGGTCATCAACAGAAGTAATGGAGTGGTGAACCATATCTCTCAAAGATTGTGCGATATAGTGATGGGTCGAATCGGTCATCTCAATCATACAGATCTTCGGAATGATGTATCAAAAGTTCAAATTATAACAACAAAAATAAGTTACAAAAATAGAAAACTGAACTTGCTCACTTGAATTTTTTTCTTTCATATAGAATATAAGAGTCGACCTTTATTTTAGCTTGGTTAATCGGTTCTTTCATATGATCAGAATTATCCATTTCTTCCAACTCTTGAGTGCCATGTTTTGCGATATGTAAGAACATATCGGAAACATTGGTAGAGCTCTTCCCCACACAAGTTGAATGACTTTCAACCCCACAATCTATGAACCATTTCTTCCATTTATTGTAGTTATCATTTGAATCAAATGTCAATTCAATGATTGAGTTCTTTCTTTGAAAACCAATAAAAAAGAGTTAATTATTTAATAGTAATTAATTTTACTGACTTATTAAGATTTAAGGTCAGGCTATTTGTAGCCAGATTATCATCTTGGCCAAATTTAGCTCCTTTTAAAGATAAAGTGCCCAAATTCTTCCCATTGAGTTGATTAGTTTGAAACCAGGAAAGGGTTATTCCGTTCAATACAAACCAAAACTTAGTTTTATTAAATAAAATATAGTCAGCCTTTGGTTGGTTTTCATCAGTTATTTGTGTTGTAGTTATCGGTCGCAGATTTTGAACTCTATATATGAGAGGTTATTATTTTGCTAATATTATAGACTGACTAATTGTTACCTTGTTAAGTCAAGAAAGTCCGGATGAATTGTGTTGAGATAAGTCTTTTCTGTCTCAACAAAGTGTTCCACTTTTGCCTTACATTCTCTTTTGCTTTTAAGAAGATGGTCCATGGTCAGACCTATTAGCAAATTTCTATATAAAAATATCAAGTTTAAGTTGAAAAAGACCAAGTTGGAAAAACTACCGTAGGGCTGGAAGTCTTATATCTGAAGCGCTTTCCCTAATTATCTGCTGGAGTTGATTTGCGACGTTATTAACACATTGAAGGGATGGCTGTCGGAACTTCTCTGATTAAAATAATAATAAATATGAGTAAAGATTAAATTTGGGAAACTCTAACCAATTTGGGTCTTCACAACAGCTATGAAGGCCTCGTCCGGAAAATAAATTCCAGGATAAGCACCGAAATGGTTTTGAATGGCAATATTGATAGCCTTTCGCACTTCGCTCTCTTCAAAAGTGAGGCCATCGATATCTTTAGGTAATTTATTGTTCATAATTGAGTAGATTTCGGTGCCCCGACTCAGTTTACTAGTGACCAAAGTGACACCTTTCCCTCCCACTGAACTCCTATAATTCTGTCTGAATTGTTCAATAGATTGAGCAAGTATCTTTCCAATGTCAGACTCTTCGATAGGCTTTTTAATGATTTCCATCTGTTCTTCGAATTTATCCAAATCTGATTTAAGTGAGAGTAGAAATGATGGCATTCTTTTCATAATATGATGGCTTAACTTCTTATTCAAATAACTTCTGAGATATTCGATGCCCATTCTGTTGGCCATGTCTTTATAAGCAGGGTGATTTTGAAAAAAGGCTTTCTCAGATTCCAAAGCTTTTTTCATATCAACGCTATCATTGATGTTCTTTTGTGAGCGGTTGACAACAGCGATATAACCCAATTTCAAAGGTATTACTTTGTTCAGTAATATATCCCTGGCATCAGTTCCCTCGTCCATAATATCCAATTTAGTTAACACTCCTATAGTTCGCTCTCCTTTCGGGTCAACTATTTTAGCCAATTTAAGGGCATCAGAAGTGGCCAAATCTAAAATAATTTTATATTTACCATGATAAAAGTAAATAAAGTTAAAAAACAACATGGGAATGTATTAAACTGACCTTGGTTTGCAGGAGTTACTGCCAGTATAAGACAGTTTTCATTTTTTATATACTTGAGGATCATCTTTTCGGTTTGTTCTTCGATGTCTTGGGGCTCGTCCTCGACTGCGATTCTCGTCATTCCGGGCAAATCATTCAGTGTTAAGTCCAGATAATCGGGAGAATGAATTTCGAGATTAATTGGTTTCGTAGATATTTTCTTAGTGGCGCCCAATTCTCTGTCCGTTTCCTTATTGATTTCATCTCTGATTTTTGAGAAATCCTCAAATATTTCACGGTTTTTGTGTCTAAACTTTCCATAAGCTGTGAAATACATTTTTAATCAAAACATTATTTAATTTAACTTTCACTCACTTTTCGAGTTTTCCTTATTATTGATGAGTTGGAGTTCAAGTGGTCTTCTTGTGACAAGATTATCACCCCTTGGTAAAAATTCACGGCCAACGAAGCTCTCCAACACACTTGACTTTCCGGCCGATTGACCGCCAATTACTGCAATTTGTGGCAAATCTATGGGTAAATTAGTTAATCCTAACTCAGGTAACTTATTTTGCAAATCATTGATAAGTCTTATCGAGTTATGATTAGCCATAGCCATTGATTCTTGCTGTTGCTTGCTCTTTTTTAAGTAAAATAAGTTACATAGAGTCAAAGTAATGCCACTTTTGATGAAACATTTGTAATAATGGTTTGCTTTTATACTTTTTAGTCTATCATTTTTAGTCACTTTCAACCAATCAATAGAAATGTTTTGTTTTACCAAAATATGGATCAAATAACTCTTTTTTAGGCAATAGACTGTGACCACAGACTTTCAATCTGTGAAGAAATGAGAGGCAATTTGAGCTGAAGTCACAGCAGGCAATTACAACAGAGCCGTAAGGAATTTGAGTCGTAAACAATAAATTGAAATTTAATTGTCAATAGTTTAAAGTCCTTACAATTTGTTTATATTTTACTAAAAATATTCAATTTCAGACATTACTTTCATAACAGAAATTATTCCCATAGACCTGGGTCATTCGGCTCTATTTGTCTAAAAGTAATGTCTGAAATTGAATATTTGCAGTAATACAGTAATAAAATTTTATAAACAATTTGTAAGGATTTTAAACTATTGACAATTGAATGTTAATTTATTGCTTATGTAATATGACTCAAATTCCTTCTCTGCTGTAAGTATGGTATTAAAGGCAGGAATTAAATTTAATAATTGAAGTTATGATAAGTTAATTCAGTTGAAAATCAAAGAAATTAAACATTTTATTCAAACATTTCTGGTTAAATAGAATAGGTTTGGATAGTTTGAGAATTGTATCTGGTTATATTTAGGTTCTGGTTATATCGAAAATGATAAATCGAGAGCAGACTATAAACAAATTTTAAGAACTTTAAACTATTGACAATTGAATGTTAATTAATTACTTATGTAATATGACTCAAATTCTCAATGAATTTCAATTTTCAATTATTTAGCAAAATTTAATAGAAATCAAATTAGTTTTAACACATTTTTACATAATTTAGACAACTGTTTGTAAATTTTATTTTTATAACAAGTTCTGTAAACATCACATCTTTAATCCTAAATAAGGAATTATTATTATAAATTAAAATATATTTTAATGATTTTATCATAAAAATAGTTTATAAACCAATAAAATTATCAAATTCTCACAATTTTTCGAAACACAGATATAGACATAGACTACATATACCTAAATGTAATGAAATTTAATTTAAACATTTTATCAATTTTTAGGCTTTTTTTCTGAAATATTCTTCTAAATACAATATGACAACCAATGGAATTGAGACCTATTATTGATAATCTGAGCTTAAGAACATTCATCAGACAATTATTTAAAATTCAGTTAAATTTCTTGAATAATTGATTTGTTTGAATAAATTTCATAATAAATTTAATTAAACTTTAATTTGTTTCTGGTTTTATTATAATTATTTTATAGCATTAACTATCCAATAATATAAGCAAATACCATGTTCATTTCTATTTATACAATCAGACTTTCACTATACATTCTACCTTATACAGTATAAAGTTAACCTAGTTGACTCTCTACTTTGAAACAATTGTAAACAGATTTTAATTTTTCAATATTTTTATTAATTGAAGTGATAATAATATCATTGCTCATACTTTTGAAAACATTATTGATAACCTTGGTTAGTGCTTTTCATTATAATTGAGATTTTACCAAGATATAACAAGTGGCAAATTTAGCAAATGAGCAATGATTACATAACAAGTGGTAATCAGAATACATTATAAATAATCAGTTGAACTAATATAAATAAGGAACTATAAATATGGGTTGAACTTGAATTTGATCCGGTTATATTGAATCTAGTCATATCGAGATCGTTTAACATTGTGGTTATCATAGAAGCGGTCGGGGTTTTAATTTCCCCTGGTTTTATCGAGGTTCTGGTTAAACCGAGAGTAGACTGTATTTTATCAAAATTTCATTTTAAAAAAATTATTCTTTCATTTCTTTTAACTTTTCCTAAAGTAATTTGAAATTTAAAACTCTTTTAGAAATTTTGAGATTTTGTTTCATCAAAATTAAGGATTTAGTGATTTATGAAATAGTCATCAGAATAGTCTTCCAAATATATTTTTTAACGCAATTAAATGTTTAAAATATTTAGTAGTTTAGCAAAATGTGAAACAAAATGTGTAGATATTCAACACTTTTTTTATATCTCTTTTTATTTTTATTGATTTTAATTAGATTGAACAAGATCCAGTTTTATAAAACAGGATATTTTTGAATACTAATAGATTAAAAATTCAACTTAATTTGAAGTTAATATAATTATCTCAAATCTGATGCCAAATTGAATTACATTTAATTTCAGCACTAATTTATTGAAAAAAAGAGCAAAGAATTGATTAAAAACTTCTCAATTATTTAATAAATGTCATGAATTTTATATAATTTCATTGATTAGTGATTCACAATATTTTTAGTATTAGAAGTAGTTTTAAAGTAATTTTTATTTATTAACTCAAAAACAAAATAATTCAAATAAATACTTTTGATTAAACAAAACAATTTTATCTCTAAATTCCAGAAATCGGGTTAAAACAAAAATTTTATTTCAAAAATGGTTTAAATAAAAGATATTTTTATTATGTTTTCATTGATTTGTTTTGAAAGAACACAGAATGAGTAGATAATGAGTTAACTGTTAACTGGATTACAGGTACCTTTACTTTCAAATCACTTTTCTTTATTGTTGGCAAACATTTATCTGATTAGAAACTATCAGAATATTCTGTTCTAAACAATAAATGTTTTAAGAATATAATGTTATCTGAAGTCACTTTCAATTGATTTTATTTTCTATTAAATTGCTTTTGAAGTAATTTTCTGAGCATTGAATGAAAGCAAACAAATCACTGGAATTTCTTTGAATAGGAATGTAAACGACTTTTTCTTTTCAAACATACTTTTGATTAAAAAGTTCACACAATTTGATTATAAATTTAATGTGAATTTTCACTTGTTTTCTACCTAGAGCAGAATCAACAAAATGAACACTTCCTTTTTCAGATTCTATTTCTTTTGAATAATAAATTGCGTTATATTTTTAAGATAACTTAACCTGACATAAGCAGGATATTCGTTCAAACAATAAATATGATAATATAAACCATTTTATTTGTTCGACTTAATAATTAATTCCCATTTTTCTTATAAATTTTCAACATATCATCGATTATTTATATTATTGACTTAACTTACTTCAACTAAATAAAACATGATTAATTCAGTAAACTTGCTCATATACTGCAAAAAAATATGGAATATATTTTGCATTTTGACTCAATTTAAAAGAAAATGTTTTTATCTATTATTCAAAGGTTTAGAATTTTATTGGTTTATTCCCAAGACTTATACCATTTCATAACAAATGACAAAAGAATAACAATTTATTTTTATATCTCCTATTATGACGAGAATCTCTTATAATTTAAATTAAGAAATATGTCATTAAATAGACATCCATTGAATCCATTTTAATGTTGAGTCAAAATAATTAGAAATTACTTCAATTAATTTAATTAACGCTTCCTTTCGTTGAGACAAATATTTAAGTGTTTTTTTGAAATTCAAATATATTTTTGAAGCTAATAATAGAGACAAACAAATACATAGTCTATACATAGTCTCCAAATATCTCAATACATGTTTTGAAGATTTCATAAAACGATGACTTTTCGAAAACACTCGAACACAGACTCTGATTATCTGAGTTTCGAGTGGAGCCAAAAATAGATTAAAATGATTCAAAGATGAAGTATTTGTGTTTGGGATGACATCAGTTCTAATCCATTCGTTTGATTCAAGATTTCAATGTTTATAACTTTTTCTCAAAAATTTTCACTTCATTTACAACTATTTTCAGTTTAAAATGTTTGAAAGACTTAAATGAGTCTTAGATTTGATGAAATGCAATCTCCTATGAATTCTTCATTTTGTGATGGATTGCTATTTAAATGAATAAAGAAGTGATAAATCGAAATACAATTTCTCTTTGATTTCTTCATTTTCGTCGAAAGTGTCAAAAGAAGTAATTTCTTGTAATAATTTGATGGAAAGGTCTCTAAAATCTTTATGTTTTATTGGTTTAACTTTTTTTCATTTTTACTTTATTTTTTACGTTTTGTTTTCCAATTTTTTCTGTTTATTTGAGAATAACTATAATTTTGTCTTCAAATCATTTGAGTGTTTTTAGAGTCAATTCTCTTTTGTTTTGTGAGATAAGAGACAAATGAGGAAAAATGTCAAACATTGAAGTAAAGTATTTCCAAAATAAGGATAATAATGATTGCATTATTGAGAACAAACATAAAGAGGAAGAGAGTCGTGAATATTATGACCAACAAAAAGATAAATGCAATAGACTTTCACTTCTTTCTAATAGAAGTAACGGTTCTCCAAAAAGAGGCCGAGATGTGAGTCATAAGACAGACGTGATGGCCATTAAACATGAAGTGTTACAATTGGCCCGAATGAGAAACGGACATCAGTTCAATAGTCAGGTCTCACAAATGAGACCAGATTTGTATCGAATAGCATTCGATGATCCACAGATTGATGATGTCTTTGATGGCATCGATGGTACTGACAATACTTGTGATCTCAACATTACTAGATTTGTATCGAATAATTGCATTTCTGGTGACAATCGAGTAATAAATGATGAAAAAGTGATTTCGGGTAATATACCAGTTTATGACTCTTACCAACACATTATTGATGAACAAAACTTTGAATTATTGGACAATACGTACGCCGACGACAAATACTCAAATAGAAACCACATTTATGTCAATCAATTATCTCTTGCAGAAGAAGTAGCCATTGCTGAAGGTAGACATGACTTACAATCAATGACTTCATTCAACGGTAATTCAGAAAATTTGATGAAAAACTTCGAAAACGATTCCAAAGATATTAATATCAATAATGAAAGCAAAAGCATTTCCGATAATTTGAGTCAAAATGAACCGAATAATGAGAATTTGGTTCACATTTCTGACGACTGTCTCCAAGACTTTAATACAAATCAAAGTCAGACGAATACCATTCCGTCTCCTAATGTGAGGGCCACACAATTGAAGCGGTTGTGCAAAACCAGAAATGTTTTGTTAGAAATGCCCGACAATTCCTTGACATCAATTCGTGACTGCATTTGTTGTTCTCTTCAATAAAAAATATTTTCCCTTAATATTAGAAACGAGAGAAATGAGTCGAAAGTTAATAAGAGATTCGTCTCATTTAAAACTTATTTATTAACCTTATATTCGTTGGTAAAGTATAGAGTATTGTATTGCAATTGGATTTAATAAACCAATTGTTCATTATTTAGAACACTATTTAATGAAATGAAAGATACGATTTTCTACAAGAGTTAACAAAAAGCTATAAATGACATAAAAAGTTCTTATTGTTGACACAAAATAAATGTTTTTATTTTCTTCTTATTGTTCGTCTCAAATGGACTTTTGCTCGAATCTATTTTTATTCATTGAAATCAATACTTATTTTTATCAAAAGCTGTTATCAAAATTTAAAGGAATTGTAATATAAATGTGAAATAAGTTTATATAAAATGTAAAACTTTTGCTTTAAATCTCTTTATATCGATTCAAATGCAAATGTTTTGTAATTTAAAAAATAAAATTATTTTCAAATGTTTTTTAAAATTTTTGTTTCAAAAACGGAGTCTAAAAAAATATTTATTTAGTAAACAATTTAGAGGTAAATAAACTGAAAATAAATTGAAGTTTTCACAGCTCTTCCCAACAAATTCTGTTTCAAACAAACAAATGCTTCAAAAAAAAATGTTTTGAATAATTTTACACAAATTTCTAATTCTGAACCCAAATAGTAGTGTCTCTGGAGAGGAAATGTTGAAATTAGGACAGAATAACAAAAATGTTTGAATATAATCTCATTTGGAGGGATCATTGGGAAGTTTGCCTGGGTAAAAATTAGTCCAGGCCGTTGGCTGTGATGATTGTGGACTGGTGTCTGACGGACCAAAAGCTGTGATCATTACATTTACGACTGTAATTAAAAATATGAGAATAACGGAGGCGTTGTTCAAAAGGTCTGCCTTTTTTCTGTCGATGAAAAAATTGATGTTAAGCCGACCCAATAGAATAAATACAATTCCGACGACAATCTGTCGACAAATAAAAGTAAAACAAAATGTAATCGTATTGTGAATAATGATGTGTTTCACTACTCATTGATTTTCATCTGATATTTGTTTGAATCCTTTGATATCCTTTGGTTTTCCGTATTATTTATTGTTATATTTCTTTCAGGGGATGGGATTAAGTAATGTATATGTCATGCATTATTGTCCTATTTTTATGACGCACTCAAATGATTGGAGTATCACTTGAATAGGTCTAAAGACTACTCACTTGAAGTATTATCGATAAAGTGATTAAAGCGATGGTCACTTCGAAGTATTTATGTTGACTCGCATTCAGTAATACATCTGTTTTTCATCCAAAATATAATAATTAATATTTTCCAAAATAAATGTTTTTATCGCACAAATCATCTCAATTCTGGGCTTAAGTCAGGATAAAAATGGTTAGCTTTAGGTCAAACCATAAACTTCTTAAGTAAGACTAAATATGTCAGCTCCTCATCACTAAAATTATTCTCTCAAAAGTCAATGGTTTAAACTTTAAAAGCATTGAATACTAAAACTATTGAATACTATTCCCTTCCATTCCCTTCCAAACCCTTCCATATATGGAATGCATTCCAAATTCAAAATGAAATTCTATTGAAATGAAATGAATTTGCATTTGAAATGAAAAGTCAATACATTTAAGTTGTGATGCGTTGGCACACATTAATCCTAAGTCCATAATTCCTATAAATCAATAATATATTGAATAAATTATATTAAATTTAGGCAAATGAGGCAAATCTACGTAACAAAACATACCTTGCGCAATTGTCTTTCTGGTCGCATACATATTCATATCCATTTGTGGCGTCACTGGTTTAGTGCCAACCATTTCACTGGTGGTCTCGTTGGACATTTCGGTGTCTTCTGTTGGCTGTCGATTAGATTATAACAATTAGATTACAAAACAACGGATAAAGAGATTCACTTCGATTTAATCAAACATTACTGACGACTACTGAGTTTATTAGCAAAAGTCGTGCTTTTCATAAAAGCGATAAAATCTATTTTATTGATATAAAACTTATTCGGATAACTTTCTTAAGGGAAACAAGTTTTCATAAGAATATAACTTAAATAACGAGGAAATAAAATCACGAATTATTATAATTATTCTACAAATGAAGAAAAATTAAAGTAAAAATTGTTGTTAATTACATTAAAACAATTGATTTTTTGTAAGCAAATCATTACCAAAGTTGACATTTGAACCAACTTTAAGAACCTTCTCATTAAATATTATTACGACTGAATTGTAACTGAAGAGAGCTCTCAATCATTTGAGAAACAAAATATGTTAAGAAATATATTCAAAAATATAATTAAATATGAGATGAAATTATCAATAAAACACAATTAGTGGACAAACAATAAAAGTTTGAAAAGAGTTTATTCGTGATATCAAATAATTGAATGAATGCCTCATCAGATGAATTGCAAACAAGTGTTTTCTAAAAAAAATGCATTTCATATATGGTTTGATTCAATTACCGTATTTACGCTTTAATTGTAGCTGAAGGCAACAATATATGAGAATATGTGTAGGTATAGATACATTGATTTACACGCCGACACCTCTTCAACTTTTATTTTATAATACTCTATCTGATAGAGA
>JAQFZL010001458.1:0-10360 GCA_034695685.1 Galumna lanceata | reverse complement strand
TAACCAAAAGTATATTTTATTTAATTCTTGTTTAATAATTTTTCAATTGTCGAGAGAACTAACTCAAAAACAAATTTTTGTCGATCCCTGGTTTAAAATTTATCAAGTTGTGTCACAAAAGTACCAGTTTTATACAATTAATTATAAAATATAGAAAAATAAGGATTAAATAAGGATTTAAGTAATAACAGTGAATATAAAGAACATTAAAAGGATTTCAATTGTTTTTAATCGATTCGAATGAAAAATTGTTTTCCCTTATGTTTAGATATATTCAATAAAATATATGGATTACCATATATTTCAAGACTTTGATTATAAGATAAGTATATAAAGATATAAAAATCAGATAAATATCATAAAAAAATGTTAAATTTAAAATTTGAAAAAATTATATAAACTTGGTGAATTCATGAAATTCCTTAAATGCATGTTTATTATCATTTTAATAAATTAATATTATTTTCAATTACTTTAAAAGATATACAATTTATAAATTATATGATATAATTTATATCATGCAAAGTAATTTTAAAATATTTCCTTGATATTCGCCTTCGACAGAGAAAACATCTGGCTTTTAAATTAATGATGAACTAGTTAAATGTTGAAACACTCAACAAATGTTGTTTTTTTTTTTTGAGAATTTCATAATATTTTCCTTTATATTATTAGAAATTAGAAAATAATTATATTTTGTAGTTATTATTAATGTTTAATTAATAATATTAAAGAATTTCATGACTCAGACAAAGAGCTAAGGGTTGGCAACAAATATCAGATACAGAATTTACCTTCAATTTAATGAATTTGAATAATATTTGAAATCTGTTGAAAGCGAGTCTAATGTTATCTTTAAATCATTTTGAGGTAACTCTAGAGGCTATCCTTGAACTTAATCTGCAGCTGATGTTTACCAAAGTTTTTAAGAGAGGAAACACTCAATACTTATTAAAAGTTATTACAAAATAAGTTATTTTAAAAATTTAACAAAAATGTCTGCAATTAATGGTTTAATTGGAGTCAAAGTATGGAATAAATTGAAGAGTAAATCGTTGGCGAAATACTGTTTCAAATATCATACAATAAGCGGAGTTTATGGCTATAAACCTAAACCAAATCAAATAAGTGCTGAGAAGAGTGCCATCAAAAAGAAAAGTGAAGTGAATTCAGATATAACTCAATTAGTTAATGCATTTCGATGTAAAGGACATTTGTTAAGTCGATTGGATCCGCTCCGACTGACTCTACCAGAGAGTAGCGATGCTCTAGAAATAGATATCAATTATTTTGCGACAAATCATTCACTAATAGATCCGAAAACAGTCGTTAATCTCAACAAAAATGAATGTAAAGTAAAAGATATATTTGAGTTTTTAATGCAAACTTATTCCGGAAATATAAGCATTGAGTTCATGCACTTAACTGATGCCAACGAACGCTTTTGGATCGCAAACAAATGGGAAGATATCATATTAAACACTTCATTCACTTCTGCTGACAAACAACGTTTGGCACAGGATTTGCTTAAATCAGAACTTTTTGATCAGTTTTTGACTAAAAAATACGGTTCTGTTAAGCGATACGGCGGTGAAGGATCTGAGACTATGATATCATTCTTCGAACACATTTTCAAAATAAGTGTCGAATATAACATTTCAGATATAGTTATAGGAATGCCTCACAGGGGAAGACTTAACCTTTTGGTCAATTGTCTTGATTTTCCACCTGTTATACTCTTTCAGAAAATGGTTGGCAAACCTGAATTCGATTTAAGTAAAGCTAAAGATTTAACGGGTGATGTGCTCTCACATATGTTTACTTCAATTGACAAAAAATTTGGCGATAAATCGGTTCATATAATACTTTTGCCGAATCCCTCACATTTAGAAGCCATAAGTCCGGTTGTTTGCGGAAAAGTCAGAGCAATGGCAATGAGAAAAAAAGTGGGCCCTTATAGTGAGTCGAATGAAATAAATCCAATTGTTGGTATTCAAGTGCATGGTGATGCTGCTTTCACTGGACAGGGCATTATTATGGAGACATTAGCCATGTCTAATGTACCCCATTTTTCCACTGATGGTTCCATTCATTTAATTGTTAACAATCAAATCGGTTACACCACTCCGGGCTCTGAAATGCATGGCAGGTCATCCCGTTATTGTACAGATACTCTCAAAGCTATTGACAGTCCCTGTATTCATGTGAACGGAGAGAATCCCGAAGATGTAGTAAAAGCGGCAAAATTTGCACTCGAATACAGACAAACGTTTGGTAAAGACATAGTAATTGATTTGGTTTGTTATCGTCAGTGGGGACACAACGAGATGGACGACCCAACTCTAACTAATCCTATTATGTATTCTAAAATACATTCACGTGATATGACTATACCTCAGAAATATGCAAATGAAGTGCTCACACCAGAGGAGAGAAACACCATTTCTTCGGAATATTTAGCTTTTTTGAACGATCACTTCCAAAATGTTGAGAACTATAAACCAGTTAATACTAATTTTAAAAATGAATGGAGTCATATAACACAGGCATCAAATGATAGGATCACTCGATGGGATACAAGTGTTAACCCAAATCTTTTAGCCTTTATCTGTAAAAAGTCCACTGAAATCCCCGAAGACTTCAATTTACACTCAAACCTAAATAAAGTATTAAATGAAAGATTAAATCGATTGAAAGAAGGCGTTCGTATCGATTGGTCGACGGCTGAAGCGCTCGCTTTCGGATCTCTTTTATATCAGGGCTTCAATATAAGAATCTCTGGTCAAGACGTCGGAAGAGGTATTATATTTAATAAATTAAATACTTTTTAAGAATATATCAAATTTCGGATTTAAGGGACTTTTAGTCAAAGACATGTTATGTTTGTCGACCAGAAAACTGGAGATATTTTTATCCCATTAAATAAATTAACAAATTCTCAAAACGGTTTTATAGAAGTTTGCAATTCTATTCTGAGCGAAGAGGCTGTTCTCGTAAGCACTAAAAAAAGATTTAATTTTCTTAAAACAGTCTTTTCATTAGAAATAATTGTTTTTACTAATAAAAGGCATACGAATATGGCTTAAGTATTGATAATCCAAACCATTTGGTCGTATGGGAGGCACAGTTCGGTGACTTTTTCAATGGCGCACAAATTGTTTTCGATACATTCCTTTCATCGGGAGAGACTAAATGGGGTCTCTCCACAGCTTTAACTGTACTTTTACCCCATGGCTATGAAGGCGCCGGTATTTTACATTCCTTTTTATTCTCTAATAAACTTATTTTGAGTTTAATCGAAGGTCCGGAACATTCTTCGTGTCGTATCGAAAGATTTTTACAAATGTCTGACTCAAAAGAAAATGGTATCGATTCAGATAACATAAACTGGTCGATAGCCAACCCGAGCACACCCTCACAGTATTTCCATTTATTGAGGCGCCAAATGATTCGTAACTATCGGAAGCCTTTAATAATGGTATCGCCTAAGATATTGTTGAGACATCCCTCATGTGTTTCCTCGATCAATGAATTCATTAACTCTTCATATTTCAAACCAGTATTAAGTGATCCGAATGTGACAAATGATTCACAGATTAAAACAGTTATCTTCTGTTCGGGTAAACACTTCTATACATTGAGTAAAGAACGGGAAGAGAAGAGTATAAAAAACGTAGCGCTCATACGTAAGGAAATAACAATAAAATTTATTTAAAAGAATTTTAATGTATTTCTTTCATAATTTAAATATAAAGGTTTGGAAGAGTTGTGTCCCTTTCCTGTAAAAGAAATATCAGAAGAAATGGCAAAATTCAAATCAGCCAAAGGTTTGAAAGGATTTAAAATATGATTTCTTATTAATTCTATCATTTCTTATATTAGAATGGATTTGGAGTCAAGAGGAACACCAAAATATGGGCAGTTGGTATGAATATGAGCAAGGACAATTTCAATATTTTCTAATTTTCTTTATAATAATTAAATTGTCAGGACTTTTGTCAGAAATCGTTTCCAGGATATACTCAATTGTAAAGTAAGTCAATATCATTGAAACCAACATTATATGAATATCAGTGACTCAATAATAAAATAAAAATAATTATAACGTTTAGTTACAATATGTGGGACGACCTCCTCTTTCCACTCCAGCCGTAGGTATAGGAGAGATTCATAAAAAGGAAATCGAAGATATACTTAAAAATACATTTAAAAGTTGTAAGACGTGATCATAACAATCAAATTATTGAATAATTAAAACTATTCATAAAAAATTGCATTTTAATGACTATTTCTTAATTACTTAAAATTTTATGAGTTATACAAAGGGTTAACAATTTTCTCAAACAGTTTTTCAGATTTTAAATAATTTATATTCTGATTATGTTTTGATGAAACGATTCGAACCTCAATATAAAGAGAATCGGCGCTAAGAATAAGAAAAATTCAAGTGATTATCAATCAATAATTCATTGAATGATTCATAGCCTAAAGCTTTTCCGATGGTCTCGTTATGAAGAGATTAGAAGAATAATTTGAAAAACATTAAATCATTGGAATGCAGGACTCATTCGAACATTTTCTACAATTATATGAAGAGTTTATGACTCTTTAAAACCAATGTATAAATTTTTTATACAACATTGAGTCCATTCAATATAAAACCAATACTCAAATAATGGTTTAAATCTTTAATAATTGAGCAAAAAATGGGACGAAATTTCGTCTAATATTAAATTGCATTTTGTCTGAACAGATGGCATATCATTTAAGGAGCGTTTATGACAATCACAGAAGAGCTCCACTTTCGGATACAAATCATTACTTATAAATAGTTTTATCATAATTTGTATCGATTTGTTCCATATGTTTGTCAGTTATTATTAGGAAATATATTACAAAAGAATAAATACTAGAAATTTAGTTCAAATCAGTTATTTTGAATGAAATATATGTTTTGTGCAAAAAAAGTTGGCCCTCAATATCTATGCATTGAATTGCCATAAAATAAAAATTTAAATCAATATTTGATAAAATTTTCACATTTTTAGGTATAAATAATTAAATAATTTGTAAAATTATATTACTTTAAAGTTAAAAGAAATGAAATTTTTTAGTGAAATCTAAGAAAACTATAAATGCTTTTCTGCTTTGGCTTTAAGACAAGACATTGGATTGTCTTCGGAAGAGAACGCTTTCTATTAATATCTTCATTACAAGTTTTTACTGAAGTATTGTTTGAGTTCTCGAAATGAAATGAAGAGATTTGTAGAAAAAGTGTTTTTAGTGTTTGAGTGTTGGCACAACTGTAGGAGCGATTAGTGTTAATGGCATTTGAATTGGCGTTTGAAAGATGTGCCCAATGGTTATGGCAATGGATATGAAAGAGTGTGACTCAGAGCCACTTCACTCCTAAAACTCTTAGAGCATCAGAGGAGTAGACTCTGTCGCCTGTGCCGACCATTTAGGGCTATAGTGAGGAAAGATAACAGGAATGACGATAAGATTGAGTTAAGTGTTTAGTTGAGTGAGAAGTTTGTGACACCGGACCTGAGTTCGGGAATGTAGACCGACTGCCCGGATCGCGACTCAAATGGATTCCCGGCATTGAGAACACTGAATCGGTGTCTTTCAAAAGATGTATTTGTGGACCTAATCCTTGGAAGTAATGGTGTCTCATCGACTCAATCGCAGTGATTCGCGCCTTTGGCTCATACTATGAATATATTTTTTTAAATAAAAATTAGAATTTGATTAATTGAAAAATTATGCCATTAATTATTATGAGAATTGAGGACAGAATAGACATATATTTATAATATACTTTTAAGGTAAAGAATTAATCATTTTTTAAAGTTATGATCAAAAATATTGAGATCAAAAGTTCTCATTTTTTTGAACTAATTTTAAGAATAATTGTTTTAGTGATGCCTACCCTCAGGAATCTCATCAAAAGATCCATTCCTTCGGAGTCGAGTCGCGGCACTCGATTGAAAAGTGATTCCGACTCATAATGAGGAAAATTGAATGATAGGAACTCTTCTTTTTTGGTGATTCCCTTCCACTTTCTCTCTGTAGGAGTGCCCAACGTTCGAAAAATTAGGTGCAATTCGTCCTCAACTGTTGAACCGGGAAATAAAGGTCGACCACTTGCCATCTCGAAGAATATACAGCCAACGCCCCACATATCAATGGATGTATTGTATTCAGTAGAACCTAAGAGCACATCGGGTGGTCTGTACCATAAGGTGACCACTTCGTTAGAATATGTTTTTGTTGGCACTGAAATCCGAAACGAAAAAAAGTGAATTTAATTTTAACTCAATGTTTAAAAAAGTTTATAAATAGATACCTGACTTTGCGCGCGCTAACCCAAAGTCTGCTAATTTGAGTTCTCCCTTTTCATTGATGAGCAAATTCTGAGGCTTTAAATCTCTGTGAAGTATTCTTCTCTTATGGCAGTAATTAAGACCTCTCAACAGTTGAAACAAAAATATCTAAACATTAAAATAATAATAAATAATCAAAACATAAATAAATTAACGAATAAACGGATGAATAAATAGATTTGTGGATACCTTAACGTTATTCATATTCATGATATTATTGCAGTCATCCATATATTGCTTCAAATCTTTTTCCTAATGGTTTCACAAAATTATAAACAAAATAAATATTTAATCTAAAAACCAATGATTGTATACAACTCACCAAATATTCAAAGACAAGAGTTAAAGACTTCTCTGTATGAACGATGTCGTGAAGGGTCACAATATTGTTGTGTTTTAGGTCTCGAAGTAATGAGACTAAACATCAGAACAAACAAAAACTCAATTACTGACCAAAGTTTGATAGATATTCAATGAATGCTTTAATCATAACATTTCATGTTATGAATCATAAGAGACTTTTTGTATAATAAATGTTGGGTTTATTTAGTCTAACGCAACACGAAATAGGATTCACTCTTAATATTCGTTTGAAATCCTATAAAATCCTTATAATCTTATTTTCAACGAAATTTCATTCATTAGAGACCCTAAACTCATAATAATTTGACATAATTTTGATTAATAGTTAAGTAAATAAAAGGGCTAAACATAAGATCAATAAATAGTTATTATTTTATAATTTTAATTTTCTGAGGGATTTTCTGAGCAAAAACAGAATCATTAGTCAAACATAATGTCAGTGCTAACAGATCTGTCATTTTATTTATTTTTGTTAAACGGAAAAGAGTTGAATCGGTTTCAAGTCTAGACGAACAGAAAATTTAGAACAAATGATAGAAATCCTCAATACATCCTTTCAATCAATATTTGTTTCACAACAAATGGTATGGTTTTCATGAGTCATAAAACTTGTGATATATTTGTAAAGAAAATTAAAAACAAAAGAGAAAAACTGTTGTCAGTTCGTCACAAATGGTGTCACGAAAGTGAAGAATTGACAACAATTGGGAACAAATTTAACGATCGATAAATAAGATGTGAGTCATGACATGCCTTCTCTGATGGCAGTACAGGGCGCTCCTTCTTCGTGCTCCAATCGGATTTCTTTGAGTGCAACCAAATTGTCGGTTAACCTACTTTTTCCTTTAAAGACTGTGGCATAAGTGCCCTAAAATGGGAATCGAATATTGATTTCGAATTAGAATCACAAATAAAATCGATATTTAAAGTAAAGCAATACTTCTCCCAATTTGTCTAATTTGGTGTAAGTTTCCATTTTTCCGAATCCGATCTCATTCTATAATTGAGGAAAAATGAGTTAAACTCAACCTCCGGTTCTAACTCTTAAAAAACATACCAATGACTGTCTCCTCATTTGACGGGTGAGCGGCCCGTCAGGAGTTGGGCTTAATGACTGTTTTGCGAGAAAACTTTCGGGAATTTGGAGGTCAGCGGGCAGTGAAAGTCTTTTACTAATGTCCTGAGCATTGATTCTTCGGGAACGATGAGTTCGCATCCGAACGTTACCGTTCCCGACATTTCCATTACTTATATAATGAGTGCCATTAGTTTTAGTGACGGGTGATATCACCTCATCAGAAGCACCGGATGCCTCTTCACTTTCGCCATCGGATCCAATCCGAGGTAATTCGTGGACAACGCCTTCAAAAATGATATAAAATTTAAGTGAAATTTATGTTTGAAATGAATGGCAAATAAGGAATCGATTGTCGCTGACATTAATCGATGGCATAAAAATGAAAAAATGATTTGTGAGATACACAACATTGGGTCCAATGCAAGGCAACTGAGAGCAACATCCTTGCAATGGTTGTCATAACAACCGATTCAAAGTTCATCTTTCCTTGTGATCAATAGTGTAATTCTCAACACAATTCCTTCCTTGTTATCACTGAACTGGCATTAAAAATAGAGCACAGAATATATAACAGAGCCGTATATGTCTAATGTTTGGTGAAATAGGAACAGATCGAAGAGATCTGAACATATCTAACAAAGAATAGAAATGTTAAAAGTGTTTCTTCGACTGGAAATCATATTCAACTGAAAAATGTGAGACAAGACTTATACAACTGTACGGGTGATAAGGATTTCAAACAAAGACTGAAAATATATTAGACTCTAAAGATTAGATCAGAATATCTGAATTGAGTAACAAATAAAATGCTATTCTTTTCAATCCTATGTTGGCTTTGAGACCAATTTATGGCTAATTATTTCATTTGATTAAACCTATTGTCATATAAATTAAAAGATGATATTATGAAAACTAACAAACAGTTTGTTTGCAAAGCGATAGCTATAAAATTGGACACTTTTCTCATTAATAGAGTTCATTAAATCGAGGAATCGCTGAAAAGGGAAGAGAAGGCGTAACCGAAAAGAGCAGAAACTGAGGCATTCATTAGAAATGTGTGACAAAACGTAAGCAAAATATCGCATAAAAAAGAGTAGTTATTATCGAAATGTTTTTATGATTATATAAATGTTGATTCATTGAAATATTGCCCCAATTTTGTCATCTTTACAACACTTTTCTATCAAATAAAAAGTCATTTATCGTCTGTTTTTCAAATTTAATATAAAATCGTTTCTTATTATCTTATCGACAAAATTAAGCCCTTTATTAGTGCCAATCATTCAATTATTTATAAAAATACAAAAACTAATTATTTTGTAAAATAAGGTAAAAAACCTAATTATTGGGAAACATATAAACATAACCACAACTACTCTATCAACACATTTAAGACAATTTAATGATGAAAATGAAAATAGTGTAGAGTTTAGACAATATTTACATTTTAAGATAATATTAATAAAATATAGGAATAAATCAGTTCTTTGAGTATTGGAATTGATTTTAATTTTAATTATTGTCTAAACACTTGACTCTTGAATTGGGGAACAAATTGTCATTGAATTGAATAAATAAAATACTCACTTAAACTCTTGGAGTTCTTCAGAAGATTATTCTTTCGTTTATTGTGTGAATTGTTGGTCAGACCTAAAGATGAGAACCAATTACTTAAACTAAGTTTATGACTATTGAAGTTCCCGAAAGTTGAACTCTTGTGCAGTAGTTTTATATCCATTCAAACAAAGAAATTAAACACAAAATTCAGTCAAACATCAGAAACAGTTCAAATCAGATCTGTATATACGACCACTTTTCATATGCGCCTACGCATAGGTGACTACGCTTTTGGCACAACAACTAAATATGTTTCTGATTCACAAACGATGGGTTTGTCATTCACTCATTCAATCCGATACAAAACTACTCTAAAACCGACTTATTAACAGTCCATTTGATCACTCCATTGCTTAACACTACTGACCACTATTCTCGAGACAAGTCGTGCCGACAATTTAGACAAATTTAGAACAATAAATGAGTTTATTTATATGACTTTATGTGCGTACAGTTCGAGTGCTAAGCAAAGAGTGTTGTTTTGATTGTTGTTTAGCTCAACGACACAACTTTGGCGCTGTAGTCAACATAAACCAAAATACTCTTTGATTACGTCAATAACCAATGAAAGAGACGTTTCATAACATTTGTAGGACTATAGCGCCCAACTCTCAACAGACTCTCCTTATCTGACCAACAAAGCCGTAACTAGTGTTAGCTGAAATTCCCTCTAATATTTCCGGAAACTTTCCGGAAGCTTCCCAAAGTTGCAGGAACTTTGCACAAATAAAGTTGAGGGTTTGCACTAGCAAGTGCAGAATTTGTATGAAAATTTGTATGTAAGCTTAACATTGCTTGCTAGATGACTAGTACGTTGAACTTTTGAATGACTCTTTTCAATTTTATGAATAATTTTTCAGAAAATGAATAAATGACCCTGATTAATTAGTGACATATGTTTATGAATGCTCTAAAA
>JAQFZL010001457.1:0-10363 GCA_034695685.1 Galumna lanceata | reverse complement strand
TATTACTATTTTCAAGGATATGTAAATCACTGTACGGGTGTTTTAGTAACCATGAAATTTGTCTTCACTGCAGCGCATTGTCTTTTGTTAGTTTACTTCAAATTATTATTAAAATTAATTAAAAATAATTTCAATTTATTAATAGTGATTCAGAAACTTCTGAAACGTTTACGAACCTAAAAGTCTCTGCTGGACATATGAGACATGGTTTGGATCATTGGAGTACCGATGATCTGACATATTTTATTCATCCAAAATATGTGTCTGAAGAGGATTCTACTCGAATTGATAATGATTTTGATTTCGCTATTATTAGACTGAATAAAGTTATAGATTGGGAAAAATCTGGACATTATATCGGAACCACTGCTCTCAGAATCAATACTATATGTTTACCCAAAGCTCAGAACGCATCCGACGTCTCAAACAGTAGAGGAAATGCCACTTTTTTTGGTTGGGGACGAATAGGTAAAGATGACCAGGCTACAAAACTTCAAAGAGGAGACGTTATGGTCCGAAAAGAATGGAATGGAAATGAATTCATTACAAGTATTATGAGTCCACCCAAAATTTGCGAGGTATAATTAAATTGGACATTTTTATTTATTATATAATATTTATATATTAAACAAAAGGGTGATTCTGGCGGTGGTTTAATACAATATTTAGATAAACATCAAACCCGGGCCACACTTATTGGCATTTTAAGTGGAGGGTCTTATCTAGAGGGGGAAGATTGTACTGAAGGGAATCTTATCGGAGGGATTTCTGTTAGAGTTTCGCGATTTATTGATTGGATTCAAATGATTTTTGAAAAGTTTTAATAATATTTCTCTTAATTTATTTAAATCTAAATTTTTTATAGAAAATAAAAATATTTATTTGTTTTAAACATTTTTATTATATTTTAATGAATAGATTTTAAAGTGAATTATACTCTTATGTTGTTATTAAGTATTCAAATGAGTAAAACGTTTATCACAACCATTGATATGACAGACAAAAGCATTTTCTTCGCTGTGAATGAGTTTGTGTTTAATAAAAGTTGTTTTACACGAAAATATTTCATTACATTCACTCCAATCACAGAAAAATTTTTGTTTCTTTATATCATTATTTGGGTTTGAATTGAGTGGAGGACTAAATTCATCTCTTGAAGGGATCCCCTCTTTAGGTCTTATTTTAATCAAATGTTTTGACTTTTTATTTATGAAATTCAATACTCGAATGGGTGTCGAAAGCGGTTCACTAATTGTTTTATTAGATTTAAGGCTCTCTTCTTCTCCTTCTTTGATATGAGTTTTATCATTGATTTCGACTTTAATAACGTTATTGTCGTTCAATAAGTCTTCTTTAGGACCAGAATCTAAAACTTCTTCTGAATTGTATTCTTCAGAGTTTGTGTCACTAAATAAATGTTTGTTTGCATTACTTTCAATGTCTTCCACTTCTTGTTTAATCACAACATTTTGTGTCTCTATTTGTGACTCATTTTCATTGTTTTCATTGCAATTCTTTAATACATTTTTGTATTCAATTTCTAAATCATTTAAAAATCGTTTTTCATTTAAATCCAAAACGTTTTCAATTTTATTCTGAATTTCGTCTAAAAATTTCTTAAACTTTAGTGAAGTCTTCAGACATTTGTTTGCAAACATTAAATCATTTTCAAGTCTTATAATCTCTTCATTTAATTCATTGAATTGAAAGCGATTTGCGTTTAATTGTGAGACAGGAATCACTTGATTTTCAATGAGTTGTTGTCTTAAGTCTTCACTCAATTCATCGCAAATGTCTGTTATCTCAAGAGTTGATATCTTCTCATTTCGCCCATTAATTGGATTTAAAAGTTTTCTCAACTCTTCGCTCAATTTTCCACAAAAATTACTCATTTTAAAAGTTTATACAATTTTTTAATTAATTTTAATCTCAAGATATTAATAATAAAAATTAAATTTCAATTTTAAACTTAAGTCAAAATAAACTGTTATTTTCGGTCAAAATATTGATTAAAAATATAAACAAAGTTTAGTTGAATTTTGTGTCGATAGACAACGCCTTCAAATTCTGTAAAAATTATCACAAAATATCAAAACTTTATTTAAAATTAATTTTTTAACGAAAATATCTCTTCAATAGTTAGGTATGACTGGCGGCCAATCGATGTGTATTTCCTAATGAATAAAATAAGAATTAAATCATTAAATCAAATGAAAATATTGAATACCATAACATCGAGTAATAGTATATCTGCAGAACAATTGCCTAAAATTGTGGCTAAATTTGGTTCTGTGCGACCAAAGTCTGAGTGAACAAACTCTTTGATATAAGTTCCGGCCTCTGCCGTCAGATTCAGTTTAAACAAACGATCCAAACAAGTCCTGTGCTCTTCCTCTACATCTGATTCACAAACTCTTTCGACCCATAATTTATAGATTATTTTGGGACGCGTAGAGAGTGTTCTTCGGTGGAGGACACGGATTGGCGTCTTCTGTTCAATCACCAAATCGCGAGTCTCTTCTAATAGTTTGATGTCATCCTCAGTGAGGGCTCGACTGAGACAACAGATCGCCTGATATGTCTTCCTTTTCTCAGTTTCGCCTTCTTTGAGATCGGAATGAATGCTATCTTTGCTCACAATTTGTATATCTCTGACCGCAACGTCTTTTTGAGAGGAATTTATTGCACACATTATTGTCTGCAACTCTTTTAAATCGTAAGAAATGATTCTTGGATTGAAAACTTCAAAAACAAAAGGTCTTCCGCGGCCTAACATTCGGACGTCAACGTCTTCCCGACCCGAAGAACTGAACTTCATTTGGTCGCAAACGATATACTCTTTAATTTTGTCCTGAATTATGTCCTGAACTGAGGACTCCATCAGTCTTTGTTCGTCGAGAATCCATGGCGTCTGAGAAAGGGTTCGGCTATACTTCATATAACGTCCGGCGATATATATCGGACTATTCGTTAGTTTAATGGTTGATAACTGACAGTCCTCTTCAGGTGTAGTGATTGGCCACTCATTCAGTACTGATTTTTCAATAGTGGAAAGGGCTCTAAGAATGGATGACTGGTTTAGGAATGATTTATTCATTGATTTCTTGCATTTTTTGGGGAAAAAAGATTTCGGACTCAATTCATAAAATAGTTGACATTCAGAGTCCGATTGGTTTTGATTGAACTCAAGATTTATTTGAAATAAAGAGTTTATATCAAACGGTTTGTCATTCAATCCGTCCTCTAATCGGTCGATAAGAATAGTTCTGAAAATATCTTTGACCGCAAAAATCGACTTCAAATCAACCGGTTTTTCATCAGATTTATTGATCTCTTCTTTTCGGTGATTAACACGATTTTGGAGATAATTTTCAAACTTATAAATCAATAATTCATTTCTTAAAGTTATAGAAACCGGTATTGAAATAAATAATTGAAATGAACTGAACTTATGCTGACATTTGTCATCACTTAAGAAGTCAACCAATTTATTGATCACTTCATCACAATATAAATCATTTAAAAGATTAAGGCATGAAAAGCACCTGATTTTACTGACAATAACTTCTTGTAATTCAGTCTTGAGATCAGTTTCAGTCAAAACTAATTCAATCAAATTATCGGACGATTTCTTATATAAATCAAAATATTTTATATTTGAAAACCTAAGCAAACATTTGACACATAATTTGATTTTATATTCGAAACAAAACTTAATTAAATTAATACCGAAATTACTCTTAATTTTATTCATATTTAAATCAAAACAAATTTATTGGTTTTTGTTTACAAAACTCTATAAAAGTGTAAACACGTGTTTGAATTGAATATTAAAATTGGGTTTTTATTTGACTCATAAGATGGCGCCCAAACCTAATCACTTTCTAGATACATCCAAGGTTTCTTTAAAATATTTTAATTAATTTCAATTATTCTTATTAATTTTGCCAATTTATCATAATTATACCACGTTATTTCATTTTTAAAATAAAACAATGAGTCATTATATTAAGTTTTTATGGAAATCACCAAGTTTAAATTAAAACATGAGTTACCTTGCATATATACTAGTGTTGGCGATATCTCTGTTTCTTACAATTTGTTATCATTTCATAATCGTATGACTAAACATTAAAAGACAATTTGTCTTAGGGTTAATCCAGTATATATTTTTATCAATTTAGACATAAATAACCTGATTTATTAAAGTTCTAGATCATTTTCATTATATTTATGTGTCTAATAGAGAGTTAAAGTGATTTTAGTTTAAATTTAATTTAAAAATGCATTCAAAGGACAACATATCAAATGTGGTTCTGTGGAGACAACCACTAAATACCATATTTTATGCCACCCGTGAACTCATCCATCAATTAATTAGAGTAACGAAATGGTGAGTCTTTTCAGTCAAAACTCAATACTCTTTCAAATGTGTTTACATTCAGTGGTTTTTAAGTGAAAAAAAAACTTTTAGTAAATTTGACTTTTATTTCATTTCCTTTTATTTTTAATTAAAGATTGAATTTTATTTTTAACCCAAAACTAAATGATTTCACACTTTAACCCGTTATTAACCCAGGGTTTTATGCCATACCCGGACTTGTCTTTCACTGTTATTACTGGTAATTGCGTTGACCGGCGTTTCATATATGGATGGACCGCATCAGAGATGGTTAACAACTTTCCGAAAGGAGTTGTTGTGGTGTCTCTATTGGTGTGGACTCGGAATACTGTCATCCGTTGGTTTGGGCACTGGTTTGCATACATTTCTTTTATATTTAGTGAGTATTTTAATGATATGGTTTTATAGCTAAAACTAAGAAATGACATATAATTAGAGGTTATCCCAAAAAAATCATAACTTGTCTTAACTTTTGATATTTTGCCAGAAATTAATGACTAATCGCTTCAATTAAAAGCTTTTTATTCACTCTTTTATTGAAGCTTTTTTTCAACTCAATATCATTTCAATTGTTTGTTGACTTAATTAAAAGAAAAATTTAAATGTATTTAATTAAAATATGCCGTCTCTTAGGGCCCACACATTGCATCGGTAACATTGGCTGCCTATGAATGCGATTCGCTTGACTTTCCTTCGCCGCCATATCCTGAAGAGTATGTCATCTAATTTTATAACAACAAAATCATATGATTTTTTTTGGAGTGAATCCCATTTTTTCTCATCAAAACTTTAATTCTGTTTTTAACTTATAATAAGCGATGAATACATTAATAACTTTTTAATTTATTTCAGAATCATATGTCCGGTTACAGGAAGTGGTGCTCAATCAATGACTAGTCCTGTCAATGTCTGGTCAATAATGGCCAAGGTGCGATTAGAGGCCTTTATGTGGGGGGCCGGCACTGCTTTGGGTGAACTGCCACCTTATTTCGTGGCCAGAGCTCATCGACTCGCCGGTGAAGAGGAGGAAGAGTTAGATCCGGATTTGGCCGAAGAGATAGCTTCCGGTTCTCACTCTGTTGTAGAGCGCAGATCATTAGCTCAACGAATGAGGTCTAATATGATTCATTTGGTGACCAGAGCCGGCTTTTTCGGTATTCTCGCCTGTGCTTCGATACCGAACCCACTTTTTGATTTGGCCGGCATTACCTGTGGTTACTCTTTAGTGCCATTTTGGACATTCTTTGGGGCGACACTCATAGGAAAGGCTATAATTAAAATGCATATTCAAAAACTGTTTGTAATCATTGCCTTCAATGAGAATTATGTCGAACTATTTGTACAAAAGAGCCGGTATTTCATACTTTTCTTTAATGAATTCAATTTATTAAAATTTGATTTAACTTTCAAAAGGAATATTCCATTTGTGGGGCAATACCTTCAGGGCCCTCTTCGGGAGTTTCTCGTCAAACAGAAGAAGAGCCTTCACAGGGGATCAGTTAAACAGGCGGTCAAAGTATGAAAAGACGCCTTTTCTATGAATTTAATTCTGAGTTTTGTTTACATATATTTTAGGAAAGTTCGTGGCTTTCAATGATATTCGAGTGGATCGTTATCTCAATGATTTGCTACTTTTTAGTCTCAATTATCAATTCAATGGCACAGAATTATCTAAAACGTAACCTCAAAAAGAGAACAGAAGAGAAGAGCCAACGACTCATCAAAAATTCTAATCATATAAAAAATGAATGATTTATTCTTAGCCAAAGATTTAGTTATTTTTTCTAAACTTTTAGTTTTTCTGATAAATTATTTTATGTTTTAATATTTCACTCAATTTTTTCAATCATTTATTGTTTAATTTAAAGAAAGGAATTAATTCTTTCATTCTTTGAGAGAAAACATATTTTTGTTAATAGTTTTTATAACTGAAACCACTATTTTTATTTAATTAACTTAAATGACATTCACTTTATTTTGTCTTTGTTTGACATTCACTTTAGGAGAAGATGTCCTGTTTTTCAAAACTAAAGAAAGTATTAAACAATTGATTCGATGGACACTCAGTTGTGATACAAATTCAGTGATTAATTGTTTCGTTGGTTTTGTTTGAAGTTTCCATTAATTTGTAACTTATTTTTAGGGAAAAACCCAAACCTTTTGATACATTTCTTGAAATAATTTTATTAATTTTGAGTCTTAATTGAAGTTTATTTTTGTGTTTTAAATCTCTTTTTGATACGAAAACTATTCTTCACTCAATTTTAAATAAATAAAATTGATTTGAATTTTTTAATGCATATATATATCAAAATTAAATGAAATATTATCAAGCAAATTTTAAAACATTAAAAACTTATCTAGGTTTAATTTAAATAAAGTATTTCTCAATTTTATTATTTTTCTATTTATAATTTGCTGGATATCTCCAGAGTGTTTTTAATAGATTAGTTAAAAATGAATTATTTATTATATATTTTGAATTTTAATAAAATACAAGTTTTAGTTGAGTTTTATATGAAATTTTAGTATTAAAATAATTTTTGAATGAATTGAAAGAAATTAAAAATTATATGAAAAATAAAAATTTGTTTTGATTTGTTTGACTCAAACATCGATTAAATCAAAATATTAAACAAAATTTTTAAAATCTATGAAATTAAATCTTAAGGAAAGTATTTAAATAATGACTTCTTCGACATCTGATCTGTGGCTCATTATTGAGGAATATTGAGAACTGAAGCCCGAATAACCCGTCCATTCTCTGATATTATTTGAATTTCAACTTGCATACTACTGATCAATTGTTCCAGAATTTGTCTTCTTTGTGCCATTGAATCAATGAATGGATTGTCGAGTATTCTTCGACAAAGAGGACAGTTTTGTTTCAACGAAAGCCAATCTTTGATACAATTTCTATGAAATGAATGACCGCAAACCAAAGTATAGACTTCCGATCCGTTCATTGATAGCAAACATATACTACAACCAGTGGTCGACTCTTCCTCTGAACTCTTCTGACTGTTTGGGTCTTCAATCAGTTTTGTGCCGCAGTCGACACACAATCCATTTTTAGCCACAAATTCAACGACTTTTTGACATTTTGGGCAAAAATACTTGATTTCAATAATGCTTTCGTCGAAAGAAGACATAATTAAATCAATTAATGAGTTAAGTCTTAATCTGTTTTATTGTAATGTTTTGTTGAATATGAGACCAATTTTTTAAAGAATTACTAATCGTTTTATAACTAAAAGCTAATTTTTAATAAATGTATCAAAGCTTTCACTTCATATGAAATGTATTTGAAATAACAATTTTGAGTAAACATGAACTTTATGTTAAGAGTGTCCAACAGTTAAAAACTTTATGTTAAGAGTGTCCAACAGTTAAAAACTTTCTGTAGAAAAAGTTCTCAAACCATTGCCCGAATGACAATTGACCGAATGACTATTCACCCAAAACAATTGATCCAGGCGACTGACTGAAAAACAATTGACCATAAATTTAGGTGAAGAAATCTCCAGGGATATTATGATTTAAGAATAATGTAATTATATTCCATATTTAATAAATTTTAATCATCCAAAGACTTTTTATTAGTATTTGGTTTAGTTTAGGTCGAACTATTAAATGTTACATAAATATAAATAAGGTTAGTTTATATTGAGTTCCCTTGATTATGAATTACCCTCATTGTTTCATTTTTTCCTTTTTTTCTGTCAACTGTCATTCGGTTAATTGTCTTTCGGGCAATCGTTTGAGATTTTTTTCTACAGAATGAATAAGAGTTTAACTCTTGGACACTCTTACTTTACGTTATATTACAGACTCTCAAAACTTAAAGTTTGAGTCATTAAAAAACCAAAAATAACTAACAATATATTCCGATAGACTATTCTGTTATTTCAATTAAATATACCTTGTTACTTATAAAGTTAATAAAGAATTTTTTAATTCATTTTCTAAAAATCTTTTCTAATATTAATATATTTTGCAATTTAAGTCATATTCATAAATTTCCAAATCACAGAAATGACATGATCATTTCAAATCTATTCAAATATCAAATTTTGTTGATAAAATCAGTGATGTCTCGACTTTTAATTTTGTTTTTATTTAAATTATTAAACTATAATATGTTAAGAATTCGATAAAAATCTGTTTGGGGTCCTATAATTCTAAAAATAGGTAAAATGGGATCAGCTTTTTATTACATTTTTATACAACAATTTTTCTCGAGAATCTCCTTCTAAGCTATTAAGTTCGTTAAAAGTTTAAACGAACCCATGAGTCAGAGGTTGAAGACTTACTTTAAACCTTTATTTACTGAAATCAAATTTTGTTGAATATGTGAAATAAATTGTTTAAAAAATTATAATAATTATTAACCAATTATTCTATTATTGATATCTCAATAAGAGATGACTCATCTCAGATGAGATTAACATATTTTTAACTGAATATTTTGTCAAAAAGTTGTTATTTGACCATTTGACCATGCTACAATTTATTTATAATAAAGAATTTTTATGGTTTGGGAAAAACCCCAAAGGGCTTTATGCAGGGATGGCCAAAGGTCGAGGTCTCAGGGGGGCTAAGTTCCGGAATTTTGGTGAAAATCTCCAGGGGGTATTAGGGGGGTATTTTGGAAAAAATCTTAATATAGTTGAAAATGACTTTTTTCGTTGTTTTTAGTTAAATTAATGATTCATAGACTATATCTGATGTAAATGAACTTAAATTAATGAATTATAAGCAATATTTTCAAATTTATAGTAAAATTTTGTTCTTATTTTCCTTTTATTAGTTGAAAAATATTTCAAAAGTGAGCCATTTTAGCCTTTATTTCATTAAATATATCAAAAATGAGATTTTAGTTTAAATTTTTTTTGAAAAATCAAATTTTCATCTAAATTTGGTAAATCGTTGGCAAATAGGGTTAGGGGGAGGAGTAAAACGTAATACTTATCTTATTTACCATATAAGATTAATGTATTATTTTGATATTTGTAGTTTTAATTGTTTTTTTCTTAGATTTTTTGTATTAGCTCTAGCGATTAGATTCTAGTCACTAAACTCTAGTCCATCGTTAGCCGAAGAGTGGAATTATATTCAATACCCCAGTGTTTATGCTAAATAATCATGTTATTTTTACTACCTTGGTCTTTTTCTGTGGTCTTTTACTTTATATTGGTAAAAATATAAGAATTTTATCATTTTGAGGATATAATTATATAGATTTTAATTATAAAATTTTTAGTTGTCAATGACCATGAACATTTTAATCATTATAAATTAAATTATTATAATTTTAATATGTTTGTATGAGTGAATCATTAGTGAACTGATAATTAACTTATACTTACTTATTAAACATGACTCAAATAACTTAATTTATATACTTTTAGTTAATTTTTTAACAAATATTCATTAAAGTTACAAAATTTTTTTTTCAAAAATAGAAGAAAACCTTGAGCCGGCGCTTCGCGCCGGCTCAAAATTAGGGGTCCCTTCGAACGCAATAGGCCAGTGGGGGTATTTTGACAATTTTCGAGTCTCAGGGGGGATATTCCGGAATACCCCCCCTATTGGCCATCCCTGATTATGAGCATGTCTTTCTATTTTGATGTGAAATCTTCTTCTGATAAAAAAAACCCTTATCAAAATTTTAAAAAGGGTGATTTCAGGAATACCTCATCAGGGACTTAAAATCTCTGAAATAACCTCTGGCTTGTCGGCCTCAGAGGAAACCCACTTCCAGCATCCCTTTACTTAGTTTTTGATGAAAAAGGCAGAATAAATTTTTGCAAACGAGAATGATAATTTTATATAAATGAAGTTTAAAAACTTATTTTCATTATATAAAAATGTTGTTTCTTTTTTAAAATCTACTTTAACAAATTCAATTGATGTGATATAACAAAATTAAAAAATTATTTTCAATTACAGTTTCATAAA
>JAQFZL010001456.1:0-10364 GCA_034695685.1 Galumna lanceata | reverse complement strand
CGAAAAAATGAATAATAACTTTAAAAATGAGCCTTTGCTAGCCCTGAAACCCTAAAATAACTGTATTTGAATACTTTTAGGTAATTTTTAAACAAATATTCATAAAAGTTTTGCAGTTTTTATCGAAAAAAAAGAAATCCGAGCCGGCGCTTCGCGCCGGCTCAAGGTAGGGGGTCCCTTTGAGCGCAACAGGCCCGGGGGGTATTTTGACGATTTTCGAGTCTCAGGGGGGGTATTCCGGAATACCCCCCCTATTGGCCATCCCTGATTATAGTAACTTCTTTGAAAAGCAATGTTGATACATTTAGTCAATGTTTTACATTTAGAATGAAAATGAACAATAAATAATTGTTCCATTATATAACAAAATATGAACTATTATTATTCAGATTATTATTCAAAGGTTTTTTTTCAAAAATAACTCGATCAACTATTCTAAAATTATATAAATATTCATACTGAATGAGTCACTTTTCAACTGTGACACTCGATTTAACTTAAAAAATTAAGAAAATTGCGTGGCGACTGGGCTTGAACCTGGGCCTTACAACCTAAGTTCGGTCGTCCTCACCTTTAAACCAACTCGCTTCTTAAATATTAGTCAATTTTTGTCAGTTGTCAAATTCATACAGATCAAACTTTGATAGAATGAATTGAATATGAATATTGTCAAATACTTCTATTAAATTTTAATTAGAAATCAGTTGAAGGGTTTCCAATAATATAATCATTTGAAAACCATTACTTAAAGTTCATCATATTAATATAAATGTTACCAAAATATAACATGCATGAGAAAGATGAACTGTTTTCAAATGAAATATAATAGAATGGATTATTTAAAATTTGAATAAATAATAGTATAAAATGAAATTCAAAGGTAATTTTCATGAATCTTATCTCTTATTACATATGCAAGCATTACTTGTCAATTTGATAGATTTGATAATTTATCAAACTATGAAAATAAATTTCATATTTGAAAATATTATTTCAAATTTCAAAAATGTGCTTTCAACATTTTTAATTTCAGAATATGGATGAATCAAAGAAGAAACTTTTGATTCTTTCAGAAATAACCCGAGACTCTTGTGATAAATTGATTGAAATTTTAAAAGATTCAGAAGAAAATTCAAATTTTTATTTGTCTGAAAAATTGAAAAAAATCTTTTCTTTCAAAATATTGAAAGATGTCAAAGATATTGAAAATGAAACATCTTTCGATAAACAAAAGTTGAAAAAAATAGATCTTTTCAAAGAACTCGATGAAACTTTATTTAATGATATTAAAACAGTTTATATATCAAAAGGATACTGGAGCGAAAAGCAATTCGCTCTTATCACTTTTTTCAAAAGAGAAAAAATTCATGCATTTGGTGATAATAAGTTTGGCAAACTTGGTCTTGGTGCTAATGAAAATTTTATAAATGTGCCTCAACCAATATCAAATTTGGAAAATGATATTGTTGATATATATTCGCAAAATGGTTTTATTTTAGCAAAAAATAAACGAAGTGAATTATTTGGCTGGGGATCTAATCTCAGAGGTGTTTTAGGAATAGGTTATGAGGAAATCAAAGGTGTTAATCTATATCAAAAAATTTTTGAACCGAAAAAAGTAAAGATAACGGAAAAAGTAAAAATGATCAGTTGTGGAGATAATCATGTTTTAGCTCTTACTTATAGAAGTGATTTGTGGGGTTGGGGTAAAAACTTTAGCGGACAATTAGGAGAAGATAAATTTCAAAATTCAATTTATGAGCCTATTATTTTGGAAATTCAAAATATAATACGAAAACCAATTATTTATATTCACGCGTTTGCTAATTTTTCTTTTTTTATTGATAATGATGAAAATCTATATTTTTGTGGCGAATTAAATTTCGATAAATTTGATGACCATATCGGAGGTATTAGAAAAATTCCAGTGAAAGTTTTTGAAAATTATAAAATCAAAAAAGTAGTTTGTACAGATAACTTAATGATATTTCTCATTGGAGATTTGATATACATATACGATTCAACGAAAAATAAAATGAAAATCATAGACCAACTATTAGATTTTTCATTTCATGATATTATCGAATTGCAAAATATGGTAATATGTACTAAAGCTGATAGAAGTTATGTTGTTATAAAAGAAACATTCGATGAAGAAATGGATTTCAAAGAATATTTCATCGATATTGATAAAAACTCTTTTAGCATACAAGAGTATTTAATTGTCAATCATGGAATTACAATGGGCATTGTGGACACTTGGTAAGCGATTTTTCAAATATATAATTTTGAAAATATTTTAATATAAGTTTTATTGATAAAATGAGTGATTCTTTGAAAAATCACTTTTTGTGATACATTCAACTACTAATAACTTTCGATGGCTAAAAAAACTCTCAAAATCAAATTAACTTGATATAAAATTGAAGCTTATATAAGGGAAATCATATGAACATTTCAAATACAAATGGCCAAAGATAGCTCAAATGAAATTTGTATTTCATACATTTATATATTTATATAAGAAGAATCAATTGTCAATTATAAAAACATGATAAAATTGGAAGTTTATTCATGAAACTGGATTGTTTATATTGAAAAAAAAATAAAATAGAAAATCTATCAAGGAATCATCTCATTCATTTGGTAACATCAAATTGTATTAATAAACACATCACATGACAAAAAATAAAATCAACCTTGAAATTCATCAATTTTAATATTTTGTTGATAAATTTAATTTCTTTAATAACTTTATAGATTTAAGTTTATCTATCTTTCATTCAATGGTTATCAATATTAAAAAAATTTCGAATGAAAATTCAATAGATTTAAAAAATTTTTGTGATAATACACAGACATGGCCATTCTTAAGATCAATTTCATATGAAAAATACAAACAAAATCTGAGTGTTCTATAACTTGTTCATAAAATATTAATATTAATTAGACTTTGTTTTCAACAAACCAAATTAGATTTCACATAAATCAATAATAAATTACATAAAGTTTTCAACAAATATCAGTTATAAGAACATTTTCACCAATTTTAAAAATTCAAAATTTTCATATGAAACAAACATTTGTGTTTTGGGTTAAATTTCTTGATGATATCAAATTGGTTAGTCTAATCGATTAGTTTACCCAATAGAATAGCATAATATCAGTGTCAAATTTTTTTACATCAAATCACTTTTATCTTAAATTAATGAATCTTTTCGTCTTGAAAAATTTAATTTTTAATTAAAATAATATAAAATAAATGTGTTATTCATAAGATTCCAAAAAGTTATCTACATTTTATAAAATAAGAATTTCTATAAGAAATAAAATATCCAAATAAGTCATAAATTATACTCATAATATTCAATGATTTCAATGGCAATTAGTATATCTCCGAAAAGTGATGTGTATAACGACCACAATGTGCACAACCAAATGTCAACTATGCCTCTCGAGCCCCTGCCTTTTTGGCCAATTAAATCTAGTGAAGAATTTTTGTATGCAATGAAAGAAGACATGGCGGAGTGGCTCAACACTTTGTATGGATTGAATGTAAAGGCCGACGATTTTATCAAACAATTGGAAACAGGAGTTGTGTTATGCAGGTATGTTTGTATGCATCTATTATCTTGTTTTGTCATATGTTATCAATCAAACCTTTTTTAAGACAAACTCAAGTACTTTATCACTTAATATCTGAAACTATTATTTAATATCATGTATTTTGAAGGCATGCAAACCATGTTCTGAAGAAAGCGCGAGAAAATAAGGCCAATTTCCGTAAAAGTCTCAATATTGCCATTCCATTAAAAGATGTGGTTTATCGACCCAATGTTCAACCCGGAACATTCTATGCCAGAGACAATGTGGCCAATTTTATCAGTTGGTGTCGTCTTTTGGAGATTCATCAGTGCCTTCTCTTTGAAACCGACGATTTGGTTCTCAGGAAAAACGAAAAAAATTTTATTTTATGTCTTCTGGAAGTAGCGCGAAAAGGATCAAAAATCGGTATGTCTTTCATCTCTTTCATCACTATATCAGATCTTAACATGGAAATAATTAAAGTTAAATAACTTTCCAAGATAACTTCGAAAAAATTTTCAAATAATAGCAAAACAATATTTAACCATTAATTTTAAATAGCGGTAATTTTAACACACCATTAGTTTTACCCAAAACCCAAACCAAAAACCTCTCCCAATTGGCCTTATGTTTAAAATCAACCGATAGTTTTAACAACCAATAGCTTTAACTAACCGTTAGTTTTAAATAAATGTGTGAATCGAAACTACATGAGTGCATATAAACTCATATAAATAATTTCAACTTAACTCAAAAACTGTTTTCGAGATTTGATAGAAATTTTGCAATTAATATAAAATATTTAATTTTATTTCAATTATTTCTTATATTTTTGTGTGAAAAAAGGTGATTATACTGAATAATAATCTTGAACAAACAAAAATAACCGATTTTTTCGCTTGAAATTTAATAAAATTTCAATTTTGATTTTAAATGTTTTTTATAACTATCAACCAATAATTTCAACCAACCATCAATTTTAACCAAATTGATCAAACCAAACTTGTTGAAATTGATATTTGAATACTGTAATAAAAAAAATTTAAATAATTATTGAATTAAAGGAATGCAATTCCATTTCAATTCATTCTATATTGGAATTTCTTGAATATTAAAGAGAGTTAAGTCTAAATTCAAAATTTCTCTCTATTTTCAACTAAAAAACATGAAAACAAAAAATGAACGAAAGACATGAAAACATTGCAGAGTAGTGTCAGAGCGTGAAAAGCGAATAAATTTTGGGTTTTTTTTCAATTCTCTATATTATAATCTATAATTATTTGGATTTTTGTCATAATTAATTGAAAATATTATACGAAAATTGAATAATTTTTTAATTAGATAAGAAATACTTATTTTAGTCACCAAATTTGGAAATCAAACCAATTGATAGAATAAAACCAATTGAAAGTGCAGACAAAGTGTATTTAAAATATTATTAAATACATAATAATTCCCATTACCATGTTCTACCATTCTATTCTATCACTTTGGTACTGATCAATGTATATCATTTATGTAATTAAAATCATATTTGAATAACCATTTCGAATGATCATAAATTAATATTGTTATTGAACTTTATTATTAATTACTGAAATAGAACTTTTTGTATTTATTACTAATTCCAATATTTAAAGGTCGTTTTGAAGACACTCTTAGTTTAAAGCCAAAGATATTAATATTTATAAATTGATTAAAGGAATAAATTAAAGAGTTATTGTTTTCTTCATAACTCAGTTTTACCAGAATTCGATTCTACCAGGTAAATGGCCCAGCACCAAAAATCTGGGAGAACCGAGGTCAAACTGTAAATGGCGATAGAAAATGTGAACAAGTAAAAATTATGCTTATAAACAAGGTCAACTTTTAGAACATATTTTCATTTAATAGAAAATTAGAGTTTTTTAGTGAAGTTAAAAGAAAATTATATCTATAAGTCACTTATTATCAAATTGACCATGTATATCATGTTGTATACAAATGAAAGGGGTTCATTATTAAATATTTGAAATTTTTATAAAGGTTTTTATCTTTAACAAAACTTGGTAATGATATTTGAGTAGATATTATAACTTTCATTTAATCTGCACTTTTCGCCTATTTCAAAATTTGATCTATTAAAATTCCCTCATATTCAAAAAAGGCTAAACGCTTCAAATACATAAAAACACCATTTTTTAGTTCATGTTTTTAGTTATTTTGATATAAAATCACCTCTGTAAATTTTAGCTTGAATTTACAGTTTGAAGGCTGTAATTATAAGCTGCGATTTCCAAAATAATTTGCTTAATTCTTGATTTTCTTAAATTTTAATTTTTTCAAATTGAATAGGTTAAAGTGAATAACAATGCTTCAATTTAATGTAAATTAAGTTAATTATACTAGATATAAGTTAAAGACATCAAAAAATGCATAAAAACTCCTTTCAATACATTTTAAAAATTTAAGGGCTATACTCCTTCTTGTCGCGCGGCTCAAGGAAGTATAGTTCAAATACATTGCTTGTCCGGAAGAAAATAGTTACCCCCTTAGTTACTCTGTTCCATAAAATTTATTTTTATATTTTCGAAAAATTTTATCAAATTTCGGCTTAAAGAAAAAAAAATAGAATTTTTAAAAGTCTAAAAACAAAAAAAAATATTTAATTTAAATTAGAGCTAAACGTTTTCTAATTAATTTGATTTAATTACTGGTGAAGTTTATACAGTTAAACCTCCGAATAGTGAACACCTCGGGAACATCGAGGTCATTCTAAGAATTCTACTAACTCAATAAACTAGCTTTTTATTTTCTGAAATAGCAAAAAAAATCAATTTCAGGGGGATATCGGATTTTTCTGAACTAAAATAAAAAAACCCATTTATTTCATGGAAAAATTGAATTTTATATATTCGTGCAAACATTTTTCAGAATATATTTTTTCAAATATTTCAAATTGAAAGAAAGAAGAATGAGCAGGATCACTTTAAAATTTTTTTCTAATTATTTTTATTTTTTTATTAATATTCTAAAATGAGAAAAAAAAACATTATAAATCAATAAATTTATTTCACTAAAGTTTGTACAATAGAAAAGAGAAAAAACTATTGTTTTGGCCATAACTTACCAAAAAATACGTAATTATTTATTATTTCTAATAGTATAAAATATTCACATAGTTTTTGGTAAGTAATGCGCAAAACCTCATATTGTTTCTCTTTATTATTGTATTAAGTTTACCACCTTGGCAATTGATACCTGAACTATTCGTGTGAATCAAATTAAAAAATATTGAGTTATAGATAAAAGTAATTTTTTGAAATAAACGCATCAAAAAATCAATAATCAAGTTCAATTGAATTTCAAAATAAAACATATCTATCATTATATCTAAGATCATTTAAGCATTAATTAATATACAGAAAAATCAAGTTGAAAAAGTTTAAGTAGCAATTTTATTAATTTAAAATGATCCCGGTAATTGACCAAGTGGAGTTTCCCCCAAATGTGCCCCAATTGGAGACTATATCTGCGTTGAAGTTCAGTCAAATCGAGTCATACAATAACTCACGAAAAGAGGTTTTGAACGAACAGAATAGCCGTAGACTTAACCGTTTTCGGGTGACGTGGAAGGACTTCATATATACCGCTTCAATCAAACCATTCAGCAATAAGACCAAGATCATTCTTAATGGAATTAATGGTTTCTTCGAAAGCGGTCAAATCACTGGAGTTATGGGGCCTTCCGGGTGTGGAAAGTCTACTCTCTTGAGTTGTATCGCAGGTATTAAGAAGAATGGTCTTAACGGTACTATCACTATATCAACGGATATTAAAGTGAATATTTCCTCAAAAAAATAAAATTCTCAATTGACCAAGATAATATTAAATTGTTATATTTCAGGTTAAGTTTGCGTTCATATGTCAAGAGAATCATTTGTTGCGATACCTCACTATTAGGGAATCTTTGATATTTGCCTCAAAACTGAAGAATGGCTCAAATGTTGATCACTTTCTGATCATTAGTGATATCATCGATAAGTTAAATATACGTAACTGTGCCGACAATTACCCGAAGAACTGTTCCGGAGGTCAACTGAAACGTATACTCATTGGCTTAGAACTGGTTTCAAAGCCTAATATCCTAATACTGGATGAGCCGACCAGTGGTCTCGACTCAGTGACCACTTGGCAACTAATCAATACCCTGATTGGTCTGACTAAACAGATACAACCAGTGGCTGTTGTGGTAACTATACACCAGCCCTCGGCCCGACTCTTCAATCTGTTCAACAAAATATATTTACTGTCGTGTGAGGGCCAGTGTATATACAACGGACCGCCTCAGTCTATGTCGAAGCTCTTCATCGAAATTGGACTGAAGTGTCCGAAGTTCACAAACATCTCTGACTTTGGTCTTGAAGTGGCGTCCGGTGACTTCGGAAGGGCTAAACTCCTGACACTTTCCACTATTATGAAAATCGAGGCAATGAATTGGCCAGAAGAGGGACATCCCATCGCTGTTGATAGACGTTTCAAAACTTTCCATGATATCCATCTATTAACTTATAGGTAAATTATTTTATTGATAATGCTTTCAATTAAAGCAAGGTAATTATCATGAACTAGTCTTTTTGAAAACACTTCAAAATAAATTAAACATTCCTTTAATTTTAGAAAATTCTTTATAAGTCCTTAAAATAAATGAATTCTAATGAAATAAATCACTTAAATTAACTTGATGGATTCAAATAGTTTTACATGACATTTTAATTATCTAGGTCAATCCTGTGTATGATTAGAGACCCATATAATATTCCACTTCGATTTCTAAACTTTGTTATAACGGCTTTGACTATAAGTGCAATGTATGGACCGACAGTCGGATATTTGAATGGCTGTCCGCATGAGTTCACGATAGGGGATGGTATGAATCTCATGGAAAAGTGGAAGGAGCAAGGTAATAAAATCTTCGACAATATAGCAATGCTCGCATTCTCAGTAAACTTTGCCTGGTTTTCTGGTATATTCCCCGTCCTTTTGGAGTTTCCCATTGAACTCAATGTATTCCTTCAAGTAAATATACCAAGCTCATTGATAATATTTTAATTAATCAATTACCAAGGAATATGGTAACGGATATTATTCTAATTTCTCTTATTTCGTATCAAAAGTGTTAAGCGATTTACTATTCAATCTGTTTCTACCAAATATTGGTTCACTCATTATCTTCTTTATGACTGGACAGTATTGGGAGCACTCCTTTCGCGTATTTTCCTTTCTCTTAATTTTTGTCTTGGTCTGTTTGAATTCCAGTGCACTGGGATTTATGATTGGCGCCTTCCTTGCTAATTATCCGACTGCTATTGCCTTCGTAGGAATGCTATCTCTGGTGCCGTTAATTTTACTATCAGGTAACTTTTATGAGCTAATAAGTTACAAGATAAATAAGTAGGTTTTATAAACATATAAATTTTATATTAATTATGTCATAAAATTTAACCAAGGAAAATTCTCAATGCTATCAGAGGGTTTCACTATTGGGAGGTTAAGTTTAGATGAGTTTCAATGGGAAAAGGACTTCACTGAATCTATTCAATAGTTTATTAATGAGAGGGTTCACTATTGAGGGGTTAAACTGTTTTAATAAATGTAAATAATAAGTTTCAAAATAACCTTGCTCATCTTATAGGTGCAATGATACCATATACTCAAATGCCTGCAATATTTCAATGGTTGAGTTACACGGATTATATGCGTTTTGCCATCACTTCAGAAGTGGTCGGCACTTATGGTTTCGATCGTTGTTTGAAGACTGACCCTCATTACAACGAAACTCTAGACTTAATGTCCATGGTTCCTCCAGACAAAATGATCCAGATACTCGATTCAGATAAGATCGACCCCGAGCTTGTGCTCAATACTGTGGAAGAACTCATGGGAAGTATAAAAGCAGATGAAATGCAATCAATTGTATTGAGACGACTTAACTACTCTGAATATGACTACTTTTTCTCAATTGGCATGCTCATTATTCACATGATTACTTTTAGAACTCTAACTTACTTGTTCATCTTAAGAAAAACTAGTAATTAAGCTCTCAAAGTAGACAGTGTAGAGTCTATACTAAATAAACGATGAGTTTTAAGTAAATTATTATTATTATTATTAATTAAAAAAATTAATTTATCACTTATTAAGCGAAATATTGTAAGTTTATAAATAACCAAGTTCTTTTCCTACTTTAAATTCATATTTTATTAGCCTTAAACATAATTTTATTCACTGTATTTACCAAGATAAATTTTGTATCGTTTTTTATCTCACATTTTATTTTTAAATAATATTATTAAAATGATTTTAACCTAATATGGCAAACAGGAAAAAATATCCAGGAATAGCCCCTCCCATTGAATGAGTGCTTGAACAATGGAAATGGGTGTATTCCAAAACAACCCCTCCATAAGGAAAAAATTAAGTGAAAAATACCCCCTAAAATCAAGACCTTTCGTCATCTCATATTTAAACCATTGTAGTCTACCTTCAATTTAACCATAAATTATATTTTAAAAGTGACCTTCGCTATATGTACCAACCATAAAGTCCGGGTAATAAATTTCTTTGAACTTGACTTATGTCTCAAAAGAAGGTTTTTCTTAATCTTTAATCTTATAATTTGAGAAATATTTAAAGATATAATAAACTTAATTATTGGTTATATAATTTAATATTTTTATAAATAATATTAAAAAAAATACAAAAAAGCTTTAAAAGCACGTCGTTTTAGCCTTGAAATG
>JAQFZL010001455.1:0-10367 GCA_034695685.1 Galumna lanceata | reverse complement strand
AAATTCATTAAATACAACAGTTTTCCGCAACAAATGAGCAATAATTCATTTCTGAATAATTTATAATAATATAACTTTGAAGGAGAAAACACTTATATCTTAATGACTGTAAAATATTTTTTTTTAAATACTAAACAAAGTGTTCAAAAGCTGTGGCAGTCTTTGTGTCAGAGATGAGCGAAAAGCAAATGTAATTTATTAAAATGGATTCAAATGTAATATAATTTCTATTATGTCTCAGACTTTTCCGTTTCTCTATCACTTCTTTCCTTATCTTTTTTATGTTTCTTTTTCCTAAGAAAAGAAGGCGTTCGGATTCCTTTCTTCTTCTTTTCCTTATCTTTGTCTTTCTTCGACGACTTTTCCAACTCTTTAACCGGAGATCCCTAAAAGATTCAAAAGATGTTAATTTTTGCGAACAAATACTAATTAAGTATTGACTGACCTCTTTACTACTCCTGCTCGCACCGGAATAATCTGCTAACTTGTCCTCTCCATTAACAGCAGTATCGCCTTTCATTTAAAATAAATCATTAGATAATTTGCAAAATATTTATATTTTCAAACAAACAAATGAGAAACTGTTTATAGAAGAAAAACAATAACTAATATTTGGAATATAAGATAAATGTGTTTATTAATAACTCTTCTCATAATTATAGATATAAACAGTTCCTCATTTGAAATATGATCCCAAAAATTAAAAACATATTACAAATGCAAATAACATTTAATTGCGAACAAACCCTTCACCAAATCAACAAAATGTTAATAAATTAATGAACAAAAATATGGGCCAAACTTACTGGTGCTCTGTTTGTTCGGTTTACGCTCAGATCTGAAGCGGCCCCGAGAAAAGTATTTATCTTCAGCCGCTATAGACGTGCAAAAACACAAAAATGTTTATTTCATGCAAACATTGAAATTAATAAAAAGTTAGGAATAAAATACAAAACAAAAACAAATATAATATTTAAATAAAATCACGAAATTATTTCTGCATTACTTGTGCTGTCATTTAAAGGAGTGTCTAATCATAACAATTAAGTTTACCTTCAATTTTCTGAGATTCAGAAAATTCTGTTATCCATTGGGTTTGCATTAAGAGAAAAATTAAAGAGAAATGTATTAGTATTACACACCTTGAGCTGCGAGTCTGGCCGAATGCGACCGCTGTACACGACTATTGCTAGATATAGAGGCTGTCCAGTAAATAAAATACATTTTCATGCAATTAATTGCTTTTAAATTAGCTTTGATTTTGTTAGTGAAACGGAAATATTTGCCATTTGTTAAGAGAAAGCAAAGCAACGAAACATTGTTTGATTGCAATAATTACTTTAAATATTTATTATCTTATGTTATGGCATACAATCAAACACTTATTTTATTCTCAAACTAACCATCAGATGATAGAGTAATCACTATTTGTGGTTCACTTGAATTGATTGTTGTATTCATTGAAGTTTTGCCTGAATTTATTGAAAAAATTTAATTTCTGTTCTTTTGATAACATTTCGAAATAGGAATAAAAGCGGCGCCAAATCACCCAAAGATAAACCCATTTTCAATGGCCTCTAAATAGTGAATACATACCGTCTTCGTCAGACAGTGGAGATGTGGGCGAAGTGGGACTAGCGATGTCTTGTGTCGTTTGATTCATGGAAACCGGTTCTACTAACAGATGTCTGATATTGTCGGGCACGTCATCCACTTCAAGAACAGACAAATGATTAATTAATTGATTTAAATAAAGATTAGATGTCTGGATGTGTATAACCAATGAATACCTGGTTCTCCCCTTTGTTTTTTCTCTACAATTTGTTTATACTCTTCGATCTCCTGTTCAGTCACATTATCGAAGGGGTTCTTCGCGTACGCACTCTTATAGACCATAGCGTTGTGTTGAAACTCGCGTTGAATTATACCTTTAGAAGCGGCACCGACTAAAACTACCTGATCGCCTGTCTTTTGTTCGTTCATTGTTTTAACCTCTTCCCACGTGACCCCCTCTAATATATGACTTTGTGGTCCGCCCGACACCTTGTTTTGGAACCGAATTTCTTTCATCTAATTGTGATTTCAATGGGTTTCTCATTTAGAATCTCTTAATTGAAGAACAAATCAGACAAAGACAATGACATACAGACAGAACGAATAGACTGACCTCTTTCTGTTTTCGTTTAAATTCACCAGGGTCTGCGCTCACTGGCACGAACTGGTGTGGGGTTTCTATTTTGATTGGAGTACTATGAGATGGAGAGGCCTCCTGAACCCACTGCACACAAATTAAAAAAAAGAAAATACTTTTTTATTAATTGAATCGAATGAAAACCAATCGAATTAAATGACAAAAAATTTAATCATAAGATCTGACGGTTAGGAAAGAATTCTTAATTTGATTTACAATTTAAGAGTTATATAAATATTTGTTTCCATCATTTAATTGAATTACAAAATGAAAGACAAATTTTTGGATAAAAGAGATTCGAAGTTACAGTACATTAACATTGATTTAAGATATGATTAATTGGAAAAAAAACTCGATATTGTTTGGTCTGTCCTTTGATTAAACTAAATGCTATTCAAAGCTATCAATCAATTCATTCAAACCTTAGTTATCTTTTTGGGATCAGTGGTTCCGGACTCTAAGATTTCGACTCTTTGATAGACATTCGGAGAGTTAACCCAACGAAGTTTGTCTTGAGTTCGACGCCCCTCAACCAACTTCTTTAGTGGACTCAACCATTTGTCTTCTTCGAGATAATGTGCCAAAGAAGAGGCAGAAGGCGGATCTTCGACATCATATTTAGTTCGGGCCATATCTGCTCTAAGTAATGGTTGTCTGTATAGATATCCAGTGCGAAATCCCTATTTAAAGATAACAAATTATAAAATTTAAATACATATTTGACTGTTAAGAACCGACCGCATTGTCCAACATTCGCATCTGTGCCTCAAACTCCAGGTCCCAAACTTTCCATTTTTTAAGTTTTTCTTTATTATCGTTTTGCTCTGCATTGGATACAATCACTGAGTCATCAGAGGGTGGTTTTCCCTGGACTTGAGCACCGGCGGCCCTGACGACAGATCGAACCTGTTCTATGGCCTCATTAGACATAATTTGAATGTTGTCTAAACCACAAGACATTAGCTTAATCTGAGTCTCACACGCGATCACTAAGTTTTGCATCAAATATAACGCCTCTTCAATAGACTCTCCACACGTGACGACGCCGTGATTTCGCAAAATTAGAACCTATTATTTTTATAGTAATTAATAATAATTGAGTGAACACTTGTTATTCAAATATTTATAAATAATTACTTTATTGGTTGGGCCGAGATTTCTGCGGATTTGTTCGCGTTCTTCGGTATCTATAAGTAGTCCTTTATAGTCGTGATAACTAATGTCTCCAACAATGGCTGCCTCTTGACTGGCGGCTAAAAGTCCGCACTTCATCGCTGAAACAGCAACACAGGGCGAGTGATGCAAATGAATGACTGCTTTGATGTCAGGGCGGGCAGAATGAATGGCCGAATGAAGAACAAAACCGGCTCTAAATTAAAAACACATTTAATAAATTATTTGAAATTTCATTCGAGAACCGATTGAAAGTGAAGTTTGTCGATCCAGGGTCAATGACATTGCCCTGCATGTCCACTTTGAGGAGTGTGGATGCTGTCACTTCGTGATACTGCAAACCAAACGGGTTCAGCAGAAAGTGTTCGGTGTCCTGACTGACCCGTGCCTTAAGAATACAAAACCAGTAAAATATTGAAATATTAACAAATATAAGGAAACATACAGTTATGTGATTGTAAATGCCTTCAGACCATCCATAGAGTTCTATTAGTCTATAAACAGCTGCGAGTTTACATCGAAGCAATTTCTCGCCCTTCGCATATCGAAGGCCGTCAATGCCTCTGATGTCGTTGATGGGCATCCCTGAGTGACCCAACTTCGAAAGGGATGATCCCCGTGCCGAGTGGGGCAGCAAAAGTTCAGTTACCTGTTGAAGGGCTGAAAGACTGGCCGGTAAATAGCCCTCATTCAGCTGCGATTCGATGATGCGTTCGAGTTCTTCCCTAAACACTTGACTATTCATAATCATATCGACTTTTTTTCTTCGATCCATTTCTTTCATATCCTGTTCTATGTCTGGAGGTCTCCACAACATTCGCTGCGTTTCAGGATCTTCAGGATCAAATTTTTCTGTGGTCACACCATTCTGTTCCGCTCCAGACATTTCCAAAACTATATTAAATCAATAGAAATATTAGCGCAAATGTAATCAATAATTGGCTTCGATTTAATATAAAATATAATATTCATGCAATAAATGCAATAAAACGGGTATTTCTATTCAATTATTATTTATTTCAGATAATAGGAAGCGACAGATCAACAGAAAAAGTAAACTCATTAAAGTTATGAAAGAGTATTAGTAATACTGTATTACATTAATAAAAAGGACTGACACCAACTTTGGGGCACTTCTGTTACTAAGTTCGTTGGCCTCACAAAACAGTTAACTCATTGACAATCAATCGATAGAAAACAAATTCAGGATATATTGTATCAGACATTAAATCAATTGAGAGACAAAATGATCACATTTTGACAAAATTTAAATAAACGTTTAATGGCTTCAAACTACAAAACAGACCATAAAAATGCTGAAACTGTGAAAAATAGCAAATATGTAGGATATGACTAATGATAGAATGCAAACAACTAAAGATTTTATGCCTAATCTTAACCTCTCTGTCACTAAACATCAGATAAGAATAAATGAGTGAAACACTTGTCAGGCCTTCGATTCAAATTAAAGTTAAAAAAGAGAAAACTATTCAACCATTTGAAGTACTCTTAGGATTGTGTGAAACTTATTTAATGACGAATACCATAACAGACAAAAATTCAATAAAATTTTCTTATGAATTATGTAATCAAAAAGTTATTTACAAAATAATTATAATTTTAGATAAAAAGATAATAAACAATTAATTTGCAAAAAAAGCACAAACTTTGTTAAGACTCACTTTTAAGTTATGCTTAAAATACATTTAACATATAATGCAAAACGTGATTCATATCTAATCGGATCTTATCACTGGATATAAGCATTCAATTAGTAGACAATTCAAAACAATCAAAAGAAATAACCAAATGATTCAAAACATAAGCAGACATTAAATCAAATAATATGTGAATTAAAAAAAACGATTTTAGTTACGATTAGTAGTGAATTAGATTCAACTAAAAAACAAAACACTAATTATTACTAAACGTCAAAATATTAAACTTGTTTTGAGTGAACTTAACACTAAAACCACTCTTTCATAGGCGAAGAACTTGAAATTTTGATTGTTTTAAAACAAGGCTGAGTGCGAACACAGTTTTAAGTCAATATTCATAATTCTATGGAGAATGAGCTCATCCGCCGTCCCTCTAATATTTGAAATAAGATTTCAATAAATGTTAGATTACGTCCTTCCAAATCATTCCAATCAGCGCTCGGAACGACTCATAACAAATCCGAAGTACTTTTCTATTCAGTATAAAAGAGGAGTTCATTTCAGTAGAAACTTCTCGTAAAAAGTTTTAATTCGATATTAAATTGAAATTTCAGTAAAAAATTATTGAATAAATTTCGGGGCGTTTTTAGTAAAAGAAGATAATCAAAGTTTGGTTGTGTTGAGGCATATCTTAGGACTGATAGTTTCTTAACAGTTTTCTATTTTGCAAAAGCAATGGATGTGTTTGTTATCACAACTGGTTTGACAAAAATCAAGACCAGATAATAGACTCAGTTCTTGTATAGTGTGTTTTTTGGTAAAGCCTGCAAACGAGGCCATCCATAGTAGTGGAGCACTGGCACTGGCATAAGAGCACTGGTGAACCATAGCTCTAACCCAACCCACATCTCAAAAACAACTACAATATGTGCATAACTTTTTCATGAATTGGTTTTGAGAATAATAACAATAAATTATATATTATATTATATTTTATACTAAAAGTATAGTCAAAAGTATAGCCAAAAGGAAATAAAAAAGTTTTTTATAGTATTTTATATTCATTTGAATATTATTTTACATTAAATAGTTTTGTTTCAAAAACTTAATTGTATTTTACGCTTAACTTAATTATGAGTCAAAACATTAGCAAAACACTACTGTAATGCTAACACTCACTTAAAACTAAGATATTTTAATAACAAATCATTTTATTTTACTTTTCATATCTAATGAAGAATTTTATCGTAAAAATAATACATTAATTTAAAGCTTGAAATTAGAGAAAACAATTGACAACAAAATACTTTTGGACTCTATTGTAGTCGCTATGGAGAGGTCGTTATCGTGGGATAAATCACTAATTCATTTGTGTCTATAGTTATAAATGCATTAATGTCTGAATATCTAACATTCAGACGAAGAATACAATCGGAAGGATAGACGGCCAGACATTAGACTCATAAATGGCATCAAATGGTTATATAGTTTATAGAGAAGTGAATAAAGTGTTTGAATATCCTTTGAATGACAAAAATGTTGTTAAAACACATCGAAAAAAATGCATTCTTTTAATTATTTCCACAAAATAAGGAGAAAAACTATTTTCTTCATAAATAATATTTGTATTCAATTCAAGGCTTTTCATAATAAGCAGTATATCATTAAAATGTTTAATATAAGCGGCACTCAATTCACTCAAACTTCAATAATCACCAAAACTATAGAAATTCCTTTCAATAAATATTTGAGTTTAGTTTTGGTATTTTTTGACTACAATTATCTTAAGAGGAAATATTGGTTTCGATTAACAAAATTCCATAAAAGAGTTAACTCTTCAGACAAAAACCGAGACAATTGTCGACAACGAGACTCGACTGTAGAGTTGGAAACAATTTTTCAAAATCTAATGACTGAGTGAACAAAACTATTAAACTTTTTTAAACACAATGTATATAACGTAATGTATATATAAGTTTAAAAACTTTTTGTTTTTCTTCACTAAAATTAATAAATATTTTACTTATTTTTCTTTAATTAAAGAGTTGTCTCTAATTTATTCTGAGTTAAACAGATATTTATTAAATGCAAAATCAAATCGAGTTTTTCTTTTCACTTAAAAATGTTTTGTTTCATTTGATTCAATAAATTATAAATTGTTTGGAAACCAATAATTAATTCCAAACCTTTTTTTATGATCCCATGAATCGATTAAAAACTAAACACTGATTTCAAAATATAACTCAAATACAAACCAAATAATTGCAAACTTAATCTCACCATAAAAAAAGGTAATAATAATAATAATAGTTTAAAATAAACTTAAAACTCTTAATATATTTATGAGTTTGAGTTCAATATCTCCTCAATATATTCATCAAAGTTTATGTTTCATCAAATCATTTGAATAATTAATTGATTTGAGAGTATATTAGTGTTAATTGAAAGTCAAATAAATGTCAATAATATGACTATAGTTAACGCAAATCACATAATATATTAAATAAGACTTTCATTTGTTTTTTAAGTAAAAAAATGTCAAAAACAGAGTGTTTTGAGTTTGCATTTAAACTAAATCTCTTTTACTTAAATTTTGAATTAATTTTTGATTTAATTTTGAAATTTGAAAGAAAACAGGAATCAAATCAAAGATTATATAATTAGTACTAAAATTATGTACTCTTATTATGTTTTGTGAACTAATTTCAAGAATCGTTGAAAAATTTGTTGATAACATTGAGAAGAGATAGAGATATACAGATATTATGAGACAAATAGAGAAGAGAAGTGTAACACAAAAATCAAATTTAAAAATAAATTCATTTGAGAGTTAAGTAAAGCAATGGACTCACCGTTCAATCAATTTGTTATAAAACTATTTTAAATAAATTATTTTATAAAATATGTCCCAAATTTTGGTCAAACTTTTAATTATTGGAAAAAACCATAAAAACAGTTAAATAATATTTGAATCAGTGTTGGGTCAGACGATTAGAGCTGCTCTTTGGCTGTAAGGGCGCGGCACTCATCACAACACCACATATACAGCACAACATTACAGATAATGGCCGGCTATGGGGCGGTCCTACAATCACAATATGCACTACAGATATGGTGTACTGTCACCGACTCCGGTACTCAATCAGCAGTCAGTGCCACTCATTGGCTCTCTTCGAACCACAAACCCAGCGCTTAGTCATACAAAACAAATCTATGTGTAAATGGGGGGCACTTCTGAGGCAACACTATTTGTGTGAGATTCCAATGCGACTATTTTTACAGCAATCGAGCCCTTCACTCATGACGTGTTACTACCCATAACAGAGTCCCCGTTTTGGAAATAATATAGAATTCAATACTAAAAACACTTGTTTTTATAGTCATTCCTATCTATTATAGCGAATGTCGTTTAATGATAACTCATTTGTGGGCATTATTTTTAAACATTACCGCCTTTTTGACAGATTGTCAGCCAATTGGAGACTTCATTGAAGGCATTTCGCGGTAAATATGTTTTGGGAAATTCGCGCAAATCTCGTTCTAATCTATTCTGAGCGCCAAAACGGGTGCCAAACAGTTGTGACTCAAATACAGAAACAGTACTCTCGGAGTGTTTTTTTAGTTTATTTTAATTGTGTTTAATTCAGTTCAACACTTATTTGTTTTGATATTTAAAACAAAATATCAAAACAATTGAATTAACACTGAATTGGTTTTTGAAAAACTTATTTAAAATAAGTTTTTATAAATAAAATTTTGACTCAAAATTAAGACAATGAATACAAACAAAGATCTCATTTCGCGGAAAAAGAAGTTCGCCATCGATTGGGCAGAACTTTGCGATGAAGACTCTAATCAATGGTCAGAACTGTTCGACCGAATGTTAGGCGAATCCGTTCAGAAAGTAATCAACCCTCAGGTCAGTCATGATATTGAAAATCATAGCCCTTTGGATCAGATAAAGGATTTTAACGGCGATAACGACGAGAATATGATTGAATGTATCGACGAAAGTGTTAAACACTCAGAACTCGACTCTGGACTCGGATTAAGTGAACTGACGAGCGATGACATCAAACATTTACCAACAATGAGTTCGACACCGAAATGTCCGACAAAATCTTTGACTTCACAAATGGCAGAACAAAACTATTATATCTTTAAGTCACCGAAATCTTCGCCAACAAAGAGAGCTCGAGAAGAGTCCTCCGAAGAATACGAGTTTAGGCTTCCGAAGGCTCGTCGCGTCGCGAGAAGTATTTTCAGCGAATCAAATGCGGATAACCGAAAGTCGGGGCAATATTCCCAAAATGGATCCTTTAATTCATCGATTGAATATGAAAGCGATATATCTGTAGTCCATCGCCGACAGAAACAAATAGATTACGGAAAGAATACTATCGGTTACCAGAAATACATCGAAAGCGCCCCTAAAAGACAGCGAACTTCTGAAGATCCGAAAACTCCCGATAAGTTTATTAAATACAGTCGTCGTTCTTGGGATCAACAGATAAAGTTGTGGCGGAAACGTCTTCATGAGTTCGATCCCCCGGAAATGAAGGCTCAAAATTCAGACATCGATGTCTCCGATCTATTGTCTGACACTTCATTCGAATCTGATTTCTAAACGGATTTCAATTTTTATATTTAATTTTATTATTATTTAAGGCGTTATCACATCATAAGAATTGATATATTTTTACATTAATGTCATTACATTATTTGCTTAGAAGTCATACAAATATCATACGATTTATAATCATTTTATCGTTTTTAAAACTATTTGCTTTCAATGCTGACCAAAGCGACTGACAATCATATTGTCCGACAATTTTAATCATTTTTCAATTATACTATAAATGTGTACTTTTTTGTTCTGTCAATCGATTTAAATAAAAGAAATTTTTTTAATCTGATTATTGGTTCGACAATTAGTTATAATAATTAAATTTAAGGTATTATTCGATCGCTTACAGAAACAAACGTCTGGTTATGGTTTAGATTATATGGATTGCACTTCAAGTTTAGGAAGAGCTCAAAGATAATCATAACAGCAATTAATTAAATGCAACGACCACTGCCTTCAATGATGTCGTACATGAACTACAGGTAAACTCAGGTATAATAAGAACTAATTGTTTCAACAAATTATTGGAACCGGTGTTACACACAAACAGATCAGTCAATAGCAAAGTATTGCTGTTATATTAGCTAAACATTAATTAACACTTGTTTTACATATTTTAAAGTTAAGTGAATTTCAAATTATTGTATAAAAGACCAATGAATATAATAATAATCGTAATAATAATAATAATAATAATTAATAATAATAATAATAATGG